>PVJX010003724.1:0-104467 GCA_004027295.1 Dolichotis patagonum
TAAATGAGCCTGAGAATATTCATGTATAATTTATCAAGTCCCAAGCCCACGGAGGACTTGACGAATATGAAATTTTTCCCTTTGCTTTTTTGAGACAGAGTCTTACTCTGTAGTCCAGGCTGGCTCTGAATTCACTGTGTCGCCCAGACTGGCCTTGCACTCACGGCGATCCACCTGCCTCAGCCTCCTGAGTGCTGGGATCACAGGAGTGGGCCACCACACTCCGCTCGAAAGTTATTATTTTTAAACACCCCAACAACAGTGGTTCCTAGGCTTTGACGTGAAACATGTCATGACTCCCGAAGGACACGACCCACACACAAGGACTCGGAGCTTCACAGACTGCGAGCGCAGGCTTCCAGCAGACACCCTCAAAGCTGGAGGCTGAAAGAGACCTTGGTGGTGTAGCTGGGAACAGATTCTGTAACAACAACGAAGCAAAAACACGCAGTAAATACACACAGCTCCACTTAACCAGTCCCCGACCCTTTTACTACGAAACGCAACTCCACACTGCAGCCGACATCCACTACACAGCCGCTCATGTCTCCGGGAGAGCTGACGTCCAGGGCTGCTGTGTCTTCCACAGCTGGGAAGCCAGGTTTACAGGCGTTTGGATCTGAGACGCAGAAGCACCCATCGTCCTCCTCGGGGTCCTTCTGGCCAGCTCACACAGCTACTGCAAGGTTTTAGGGTCCAACAGCAACAAATATCCAGCGAGAAAACAGCAGCTCAGGGCCACAGGCCAGGGATAGCAGGCGGGAGGGCATGAGGTTCTCTTTCATGGCAGCTGCTGTTGTTTTCTTTGGCAGTGTGGCTTCCAGGACAAGCCCCACCTTTCCTCCCCCCCCCCCCCCCGGGATCTTCCTGAACCAACAGCCACGCCCTGTCCAGGGATGGTCCAGACCCGAGGTTCTCCAGTAGAGCGCAGCCTCCAGGCCTCATGCCTGTGACACTCTGACCGGGCGTCCACTGCAGAGAACCGTCAGGGCTTCCACCCTGAGCACTCAGGACCATGCGAGGTGTAGTCCTCGAGCCCAGCTATACCTGCTTTGTCCTGACAGACAGGACTCTTGGACTGACTCAGACTCGGCTCTGATGGTGAGGGAGAGAAAAGGGGCACTGCACCATAAAATAAATTTTGTCCGAGCATGGTGGTGCACGCATGCCTGTGATCCCAGCACTCAGGAGGCTGAGGCAGGAGGATCACTTCAAGGTTTAGGCCAGCTTGGGTCACATAATGAAATCCTGTCTCAAAACCAAAAACAAAACAGAAAAGAAAAAGAGTATATTTCTCCACCTGTGTGTCAGACAGGTAGTGACGTAGCCAGAATTCAGCGCACTAGGAAAATTCTCATCCTTTTGGGTTGGGGGAGGTGAACCTGCCCCCCATCGGTGACACTTCTATCCCTCTGACTACAGGAATGAACACGTAGCACAATCCATTTTACATAATTTCAGATGTGCGCAACCCACCTCTCTCCCGGAGGTCTTCAATGTAGGCCTTCATAAATTCCTTATCAAAGTGCCGGCGGTCCTGCTCACTTTCCGAGACCTCCTCCTCATCGTCAAGTCCGGACTTAGCAATAGGGTTGTCCATGAGGCTGACGAACCTACTCGGGAAAGCACGGAGGTCACATCGCCGTCACACAGAGAGGCCACCCTTGGGGTTCTGGACCCCATCTCACTTGTCCTTGAAAGCCAGCCCCACAACCCGAACCTCACGGTGGAAATGGGCAGTGGAAAAGCCCAACGGGCACAGGGAGTCAGGTTGCCCAGGAGCTGTCTGGTGAGCGGGAGGCCAAGAAGTGGACACTCCACTTCCTCTCTGTCAGATTCTGAACTCTGTAAGGCGTCAAACTCTGTCCGACAGTAACTGACATCAGAGAATCCAGAGAACAGCCCCAGAAATGAAGTTCTGAACTACGTGGGGGCAAAGGCCTGCAATCCCATCACTCAGGAGGCTGAGGCAGGAGGATCACTGTGAGTATGAGGCCAGCCTGGATGACATAGTGAATTCAAGGCCAGCCTGAACGAGATAGCCAGTTTTGTCTCAAAAAAAAAAAAAAAAATTACTACCACAAAAAAGGAGCTAAAATAGAAATCGAACTCACATTGGATCTTCTGCCTTCATGATTCATAAAGATGTGTTAATGTGTACGATGACGTAATTATTTCAATTCTAAATCAGAAATCACTTACATAGTCTTTGGCTGCAATTATAGGCCCACCCATCTCAGAGTGCTGCCATGCTCTCATTGGTTCACAAGCAGTGAGATTCTTATCCATTTGAATATATATTGATATAGCTATATAAAGATAATATGAATGAGGTGGGATAAAAATATGGTGAACGTTTACATTTTCCAAATTGTATTACGGTAAAACACACATTGCCAGGAACCCTCAAAATGCCCCCTCTTACTTCCAACACACTCATCCCAGCCCAGCCTTCTCACTACTTTGCGCAGCCGTGCTGGAGTCCTCTTTCCTGAGGGTCTTTAGCTGCGCTGGCCTGGCTGCCTCAGTGTCCTGAATCGATTCAAAACGCTGACCTTTCATGGTCACGTTGACGCTGAGGAATCAGCCAGGAGTTGCACAGTGCCAGATCCAGTGAATAAAAAGGAGGAGGAGGACAGGCGGTCATGTTTTTAGGGCCCTGCCTCTCTGTTGGCTGGCACCTGGCAGCCACAGTCACCGTATTTTTGATCACACGCTGGAAAGACACTCAGGACAGGATTTCCAGAAGTGCTTCAGGAGAGGCCAGAGGGATGGGGTGAGTGTGTGGGGAGCAAGGAGAAGGGCTGTGAGGGGCTCGTGGCCACGTGCTTTTACTGTGATACGGACTTTTTTTTAACAATGCATAGTTTAACATTCGTGTAGTGACTTAGAGCAATAAATATCACTTTTTTTTCACTTTTTTTTCTTTTTTTTATTGGTACCGGGGATCAAACTCATGACTGAGTGCTTTCAAGGCAGGTGCTTATGCCACTGAGCTAAATTCCCGGCCCAGAGCAATAAATATCACACAGTGAAAAATTATCACAAACTAAATACAAAAGGAAAGAAAAAGCTTATGTACATATACCAACACGTTTATAATAAATTAGAACGAACAGGTCCATCACAGCACACAAAGCCACTAAATATCGAAAGAAATCTGTCATGGAGATCTTTAATTTAGATTTAATAGACTGTACAGTATTGGGCTGGAGATTTAGCTCAGTGGCTTAAGCACCTGCCTGGCAAGTGCGAGGTCCTGAGTTCGATCCCCGGTACCAAAAAAAAAAAAAAAAAAAAAAAACCAAGTCCAGACTGTACAGTATCAAACGATATCAAAAGTCTACAACAAAAACCAAGAGTGTTTATAGCATGTTTCTAAATTATTGTTTTTATATACCACGAAAAACATAAGGTCAAAAGTGCAGTTTAAAAAAAAAAGTTGTTATTTTGATAATAACTAGGAAAATGTCCTGTCCCAAGAAAGAAGCAATTCAAACGCACACAAAGCCTTTCAGAGAATTTTCCTTTAGCTCTCATACAGCCTCGGTTACCATATGCCAAAAAGGAACCGAGCACAGGAGCAAGGTAACCGTCTGTTCCCGTGACGTTAGTTACTAAGTACATGTGTGAGCAGCTACAGAGCTCCCGACCTGTTTGCAGCGGTCAAGATGAGGAAGACGTCACTTCCTGCTCACCCCTTGGGGACCACAGTGTATGTAGAAGAGGAGGGCAGGGCTGGGTCACCCAGCACGAAACGCTGAGGTCAAATCCGCATGAGATTCTGCCAGTGCCCTCTGGCCTCTGGCCCTGGCTGTGTTTCTACCCCGCCTGCTCCTCTGTCTCCACTGCCTCCCACTTCAGGAAGACCTGTTTTACCCCAAATGTTCTGGGGTTGGTTTTTTTGGGTTTGGTTTTGGTTTCTGGTTTTTTTGATGTTTTCTTCTGTTGTTTGGTTGGCCTTTGGTCTTTTTGAGACAGGGTCTCACTATGCAGTTCAGTCTGGCCTTGAGCTCACTTTGTAGCCCAGGCTGGTCTTGAACTTGCAAACTGGCAATGATCATCCTGCCTCAGCCTCCCGAGTGCTGGCATGACAGGTGTGCGCCACCACGCCCAGCTCTCCCCACAAATGTTCTTGAATGCAAAACTGTTAAGAATATTCCCAGTGGTCCAAATGTAGGAGGGGTGCCTCACCAGGGGTCTCCTCTTCCCCAAACACCATCCCTGCAATAGCCAACTGCATGGCGGGAAGAGATGCTTTGCTCCGCGCTAAACCTTTGCTTGCACAAACACAAGCATGGCCTCTCTTCCCAATGTCAAGCCTGCTTATCTGTTTGCCACATATCTTACTGCGAGGACAGGAAGACAGGAAGTTTAACCGTGCCGAAGGTGAACATTCACCGGCATGAGCAAAGGGAACCCCAGGGAAACGTCCCTGCAATGGTTTCGGTCAGGGTCTGGGGTCACAGTGGAGGCAGCCCTGGACACAGACACGGGGCTCTCACTAGAGCAGCCTCTCATGAGGAGGCTCTGGGCTGCTAGGGGTGGTCAGAAGCCCTGGGCTAAGACGATGGGGAACCCCAGAACCAGGAACCTTAGCTGTCAGTGCCTTGGGGTTGTTTTAGCAGAGGATGGGGCTGGGTTTTCAGCTCCACTTTGCAGAAGGAAAACTACTTTATTTCTCAGCCCAGGTCACAGTCTGTTTGTATCACATTTTGGGGTTTTGTTGTTGTTGTTGTTGTTTTTGCTTTGGGTGGCCACCCAGCTGACTCAAGTACCTCAAAAGGATGAGGGAAGTGGGGAGGGCTCCTCATAGTGCTAGATCCTTCCACGTGTGCAGCCGCGGGTCAGCAGCTGGCTTCTCACCTCAAGCAGCCACGTCCCAAGGCAGCCGACAGCCCTTGGTGGCTCTGGGGTTCGCAACCTTTGTCAACAACTTTGGAGCCCCCGAAAAGTGGCCGGGCACGGGTTCTCAGCGCAAGAATTCTCTGACTCACAGACAGCGGACAGTGCCCTGGGCCCTGCCTGCTGGGAACGCTCCACCGGGTCACCCACAGCACCCACTCACTTTAAAGGTGAGGACCCGTCGCAGAGGGCGCTCGGAAACTCCACCAAGCGGTCCCCACTGACCACCAGCAAGCTGAGCTTCTTGAGGTTGAGCAGGGCGTACGGCAGGTAGGTCAGCTCGTTTTTGTACAGGAGGAAACTCTGGAGCTCTTCCAGCCTAGGAGAGGGAAAGGGTGTGGAGAGAGCAGCAGGCCTCAGAGTGAGTAACAGAGACACGCAGCAAAACAGAAAAGCCCTGCTCGGTTCAGGGCATCCATGCGGCCCGGGTATTAACAAATCTACAGCCAGGCGAGTTGGCATATGCTTGTGATCCCAGCTCGGGGAGGCTGAGGCAGGAGGATTACCTTGGGTTCCAGGCCAGCCCAGCCTACACGGTGAGTTCAAGGCCAGCCTGAACTGCATAGCGAGACCCTGTCCCAAACATTAAAAAAAAAAAAAAGCTTGCTTCATATTTCAAATAATAAAGAAAATCTTGCTAAGTGATGTCACTTTTTTTTTAAAGTTGGCACAGACTTAATCATCAGTTAAAGACACACATGTCTCAGCAGGGTGCATGAGCCGTGCAGCATGTGAAATCTCGCCTCCCAGCGTCTCCTGTGTGTCCCATGGTACCCAGGTTAGCACAAGAATAAAGAGGCTCAGGCGACTTCCAGTTCTCTCCTCAGCCCTAAAGCACCAGCTCCTGACTTATTTCTAACAGGACACAGGAATAACGCTGCAGGGTGAGGAGGAAATGCAGGAGCCGCGTCCCCAGAGCCTCGGTCCCCAGCTCCACCCAGTTCTAAGTTGCTGACCCCGCCCTGATTCTTCTCTCAGTCCCGAGCAGCATTTTTTTTTAAATTTTTTTTATTTTATTTTAAAAGGGAGTAAAATTAAACACAAAAAACAGAACAGAATGGGACATAAGAAAGCATAAATTTCAAAGCTAGACAACCAGAGATCTTCACTATCTGTCATAGTCTCTTGTTTTCTCCCAAATGGTTGTCCATATCTTTGCATATGGGGAGCTCATATTAAATAACATAGCCAATCTTTTCACAAGATGTGTAGTTCACTGGCTCCCACTTGCTAGGCAGGGGGGAGGGGGAGGGGGAGGGGGGCACGGGATGGGGGACAGGACGACATGAGATGTCTGATTCTCAGCCCACACGCAGGCAGGATCACAGCCGCCCCCCAGAGATGGAAAGAGTTCCTTTTTCTCCCAGCACCCTGGGTCAACCGCACGGTGCAGGTCCCGATGCGCCAGGGTCTGAGCAGCATCTTAACTGACACCACAAATATCTCACAAAATTCCGCTCAGGTTTCCAACTGGAATGATTCCCACTTAGTCTCAGGAGCCCAGACCTCACGGGAGCAGGAACTCTGGATAGGGGTCGAGGGACTGTCACCCTGGCCGGGAGTCACCCACTGCCAGCCACTGCGTCCTCAGCGCTTACTTGTGCTTCTTTATAAGTAAGATCAGAGATTTCAGGAGAACATGGCCTGTGTCTCACTCACTGCTTTAAACCCAGCTGGGCCCCTGGAGCCACCAAACAAGAGCCTAACGGTACTGGTGAACGAATGAATCAGTCCTGCATGTTTCTGTGTAATCGTTAGTTTCTAAACAGGCAACAGCCACAAAGGATCCCTGGAAAACCTGGCTAAGAATGTCGATTCTGTGTGTGAGATTAGGTCTAACCAAAACAATGACAATAACAAACCAAAACAATAACAGAAATGTCCTCACTGATGACCTAAACGCAGAGCGGGTTCTGTTTTGTTTTGTTCTGTTTTGTTTTGAGGCAGGGTCTCACTCTGTAGCCCAGGCTGGCCTTAAACTCCCAGCGATCCTCCTGCCTCATCCTCCGAATGCTGGGGTGACAGGCCTGCGCCACCACGCCGGTTTGAGTGTTTTTATTTTACACAGAGCTGCCCTCCTTCTGTGGTGCAGTGGAAAGCTGGCTGTGCCGCTGTATGAAAAACTGAAGCAGATTACAATTCCCCAGGCCGAGGAGGACGGGTCCAGGGGCAGCCACACACAGATACTGAGCTGCAGACTCAACACTGCCTTCTCCGCAGAAAAGGTAAACTCCGGGCAACGAGCCGCTCTGCAAGGCTCCTCCCGGGCGACACATGCGCAGTCCATGAACACAGGCGGCCCCAGGCGGCCGCTGCACGCCCCTACCTGTCTATGTCCTGGGGCAGGTCGCTCAGGTTGTTGCCGCTGATGTCCAACCACTGCAGACGGGGCATGCGCAGGACGCAGATCGGGACGCTGCAGAACTTGTTCGCGGAGATATCGACAAATGTAACTTGCTTCAAATTACTTAACTGCAAAGGAATAATAACAGTGGGAACGAGTTCCTCTAATACTTTGCAGACGGGTGCGGCTTCCCGGTCCAGAGCATGCGCAGTGCCTCGTTCCCCCTGGGCAGCAACGGCCGCTGCAGAAGTTGGCCTTACAGCAGGGTGCGCTGTTTGGCAGTGAGAACTGTGTGACTGCGTCTGGTAACATCTGCCAGGGTCACAGAGGGGCGAACAGGGGTCAGAAAAGACGTCACAGGCCAGGCGTGGTGGCACGCCTGTAGTCCCAGCAGTTGGGAGGCTGAGGTGGGAAGATCGCTGTGAGTTCAAGGCCAGCCTGGGTGGGCTACATAGTGAGTTCAAGACCAAACTGAACTTCAAAGCAAGATCCTAACTCAGAAAAAGAAGAGAAAAGATATCACAGAGAGGAAAGTAAAAGGGGGTATTGGAGCTGGGTCCTAAAGCTCCTGGTCAAATGGAAAAGAAGATACAGGAGGAAACTCCGGGGTTGGGGAGGGGGCAGTATGTGCAAAGTCACAGAAGACAGAAAGCACCAACCCTAAAGGGTGGGGTGACTTGGAGAAGACTGTGTCAACCAGGCTGACAGATCTTTGTTTTTTATTTTTGAGACAGGGTCTTACTATGTAGCCCAGGCTGGCCTTGACCTCACAGTGATCCTCCTGCCTCAGCCTCCCAAGTGCTGGGATGACAGGCGTGCGCCACCACTCCCGGCCTGACAGACCTTAAGGGAACACACATTTGAGTTGATAAAATGACATGGCAAATGCTCAGAAATCTCTACTGTTACATATTACATCCGTGATTCTTGTGTTTACTATGTTAACTGAAATACCATGGGAAATATATTTATTTCCATGCAACCCTAGGGGTGTGAAAGGGAGAAAAGCACCTCTTGTTTGGGTTTGGCTGCCTCAGTTTGACAGTCGCTGTGAAACACAGAAACAGCAATATTTGACTGATGTATTTGGGGAGTCCATACATAAAATCCAGGCTGCTCCTCAAAATATGTTTGCATCGTTGTCACAAAACAGAGAGCCTGCTGGGCCAGAAGGGCACAACTGCCATGGGGAGGAAGAAGGCGGCAGCCCAAGCCCCTCCTAGCTGCGCATCTGCCTCGTCCCAGACTGCAGAGCCGAGATGGGTCTTGTGCGCATCCTGATTCTGCTTTAGTTGGGAACTTGGGGACTTGCAAGGACAGCACACAGTGAACCAACAGCGTCATCTCGGGTGTTTCCAATTCACATCGCACCCCAGGAGAACTCAGGATCGGGTCCCCCTTGGTCTCTCTTTTCCTTACTTTTTCCCATAAATGTAGAAAGTGCATATGAAGCTGTAAAATATCTTACTAAGGATTTTTAAGGAATATAGTTAAAGAATTCTGTCAAAACTAGAATAAGAAAAACCCCAGGAACATTAAATCGGCAAAGAGAGAAGTTTTCCTGTCAGTTACTTTTATCCAGGACAAAATGAAAGCGTCATAAAATCTGAAGGTAATTATATAGGTCAGAAAATCCCCAAGTCCTATAGACCAGGGCTGGAGCACCAGGCCACTCATCCAAGCAAGAGCAGCCATGCAGCTGGGAAGTCGGGACCTTTTTCTTTCTGCGTAACCTTCCTTAGGTTTTCCGTCCTACTTGCTGTTTACTTGGGGGGCCTCACTTGCTGGGAGATCTAACCAAACCAGGGGTTCGCAGTAGAGAGAGCTGCCGGAGTTGGCAACAGGTGAACTTGGCATCCATAAATAATGTGCCAGATTTTAAAGGCTGGGTTAGAAATGGCATCAAGGCAGACTCAGAAACAGGAAGGTGTGTACGAGTTGCCCACATTTCTTAAATCCATCCGACAGTCATCCATTCATTGACTCATTGACAAACGTTTAGTAAGTGCCTCTGATGCACAATTCCCGAGTCTTGCTCACAGTGCAGGGGAGGTAAGAGCGGATAAGGCAAAGACCAGGCCTGCAGAGGGCACGGACAACAGAGGGGGACACAAGGTGACGAATCCATGCTGAGACGGAAAACAAAGCTGGACAGGGATTAAGTGAATCAACAAGTAGAGACTGTCAAGGAGCATCCAGACATTAGAAATGAATAAAAACTCTAGCATTGGAGAAGGAAATGACTAACAAAAAATTCATTAGAGCTCAGCATTAGACCCAAAATGTCGAAGAAAAAAAAGGAGTGAACTTAAAGATAGAAAAATACAAACAACCCCGTTTAAAGAAGAAAATTATCAAAGCCTCAGAGACCTATAGGATACCAATATACCAACATACAGGAGAACTAGAGAAAGGCACTATGGTGCACACTTGTAATCCCAGCACTCGGGAGGCTGAGGCAGGAAGATCAAGAAATCAAAGGTAGCCTAGGTTACATAATGAGTTTCAGACCAGTCTGGACTATGCATAGCAGATTCTTGCCTAAAAGAAGAAAAAGAGTAAAGTGGTAAGAAGAGAGACAGGCAGGGAAAAAAATAACAGAAGCAAACAATTGCCGAGACTTTCTAAATCTGATGCCAAGTTAGGCAAGGACATCACAAGGAAAAAGACCACAAGCCAGTGCCCTTCACTGGCTTGCACAGACAACAATTTTTGCCAAAGATTATCAAGGTAAATATTGCAACAAATAGCATTATATACCACGATCAGGAAGGATTTACCAAGGAATGCAAAGTTGGTTTAACATCTAAAAATCAATCAATATATAATAGAATAATACTAGAATAAATTAATAATAGAATAAAAGGCATGGAGATAACCCACAAGACTATATTGGTAGGTGCAGAAGAGCAGTTAGCAAAATCCAGCACTCATTCATGATTTAAAACAAGCAGAAAAAGAGACCGCACCAGGCCAGGACTCAGACCGATAGAGGGCATCTGCTCAAAGCCCACAGCCTGGGTGCAAGGTGGGACGCCCTCCCCCAGGGCAGCAAGGTGAGCTTGCCCACCTCCACCACTTGGACTCAACACTATACACCAGGCCTAGCTGGCATTGGGGGGCAGAAGGAGAGGGAGGGAGAGATTAAGCATCCAGCTTGGAAAATACAAAGGAAAAGTATCTTTGTTTGCAGGTGGCAGGATACCAAGGAATCCACACTAAAATCTGGAATGAGTCGAAGAGTGTAACAAACCAGGCTCGGGAGTACACGCCTGTAATCCTAGCACTCTGGGAGGCTGAGGCAGGAGGATCACCAGTTCCGGCCTCACTTGAGCAATTTAGTGACCCTGGTGAGCCCCTGTCTCAAAACAAAAATTAAGAAATGGCTGGAAACACCAAGTACAGTGGTGCACACCTGTAATGTCAGCACTCAGGAGGCTGAGGCAGGGGAGCTGTTGCAAGTTTGGGACCAGCCTGGGCTACAAAGTGAGCTCAAAGCCATCCTGAACTACATAGAGAGACCCTGCCTCAAAAAGATGAAAAAAAAGAAAAAAAGAAAAAGAATCAATGTACAAAAATCTATTTTGTTTCTATACTCTCATACCTAACTAAAACTGAAATAAGAAAACAACTGCATTTACAACACCTTAGAAACTTAAAAATAAGCAAATTAATGAAAGAGGTTATATATTAAAAACCATAAAGCACTGTCAAGAAAAATTAAAGGTTTACATAAATGAGAGACATTTTATTTTCAGAGATGAAATTCTTCCCTAAACTGATCTGTAAGTTAAATACAATCTTCAATAAAATGTCAGGAGGCTTTTTTTCTTAATTGCCAGGTCAATTCCTGTTTTAAAATTGTATTTTTAGGCAGAGTCTTGCTAAGTTGCCCAGGCTGGCTTTGAACCTCCAACCTTTCTGCCTCAGCCTCCCAAGGGGCAGGATTATAGAAAAGCACATGTCATTGCGCCTGGCACTGATCCTAAGGTTTACATGGAAATGTAAGGATCTAGAATATTCAAAACAATTTTGAAACGGAAAGACGCGCCTGGAGAGCTTACTGTGTAGTGTGCAAGTTCAAAGCTTACCAGAAAGTCGCCATCATGGAGACAACGCAGAACTCACGTAAGATAGAGACATAGCGCAATAGCGCAGAACTGAGATTCTGGAGAGAAATGTTTTTGTTTAGAGCCAAGTGATTTAGGAACAGAGTTGCCCACATGATCCGAGGCAGAAGAGACAATCTTTTCAGTGCAAGCCCCGAAAGCCTGTGTATGTCGAGCAGCAGGGTGAGGCCGTCCTGGCTCCACACGGGCCGTGTGAGAGGAGCCAGGCTCCGCCGACGTGAAATTCCCCGACAGATCACAGCTGCCCAGGGCTGGGAGGGAATGGGGGTCAACAGGAGGCGGCCAAGACCGATCTCAGGGCAGCCGACAGACGCGTCCTGAACTGAGTTACGGCTAGCTGCACACACAGGGTGGACCCACCTCAGGACAAGGAAATGACGCTGCCATGAAAGCGGCAGGGGGAGACGAAGGGACAGAGACCAGGAGGAGGCCACTGTCCCGTCCAGATGCTTTTCCCCAGCCAGCTGGGTCCCCCATCCAGACATCAGCCCCGGCTCGGGGCTGGGGCATGAGTGCAGGGAGGACCAACACTGGCGACACAGAATACAATCCTGGGTGGTCAGCAGGTCCACCCTGGACTGGACACGGGGCGTGAAGCAAGGGAGGTCGGGGACAACTTGACATCCTCCCAGGCTGAGCGTCTGGGGGAAGGCGGAGCCAGACCTGCCCTAGAGCTTGAAGGAGGAGCGGGCAGGCGGGTCACCTGACCTCAGGGCAGGCGCCCTCCCCAGGACGGCTGTCAGGTGGTTCCTGGGGCGACCTGGGTGCCACCAGTGCTCATTTCCCCACGAACACAGACCAAAAGAAACTAACGAGTATTTTTAAAGTTCATGCATTTCCTACACCCTATCCACAGGACAACTTTAATCACCTACAACTTCTATTGTGAGTATATGAAAAAAAATTTTCACTTCCTTTATTTCCAACTCCAACATGGTAGAAAACCAAATTGGGATCTATATTATATACAACAAGCATCACACATTAAACAGGCATTAAATTAAAATGTCTTGCTCAGCACTTGGGAGGCTAAAACAGGAGGCCCTCTTGTGAGTTCAAGGCCAGCCTGGGCTACAAACAGTTCAAAATAAATAAATAAAACCAAAAGTAAAATGTGAAAATAAAATGTCCAGCCTGGTTTTCCTTTGAATGGATTGGATTTGAAAATTGTGATGGATTTTATCATTTAAAATGTCTCACCCGGCCAGCTGTGGTGGTGCACACCTGTAATCCCAGCACTTGGGAGGCTGAGGCAGGGGGCTCGCTGTGAGCCCAAGGCCAGCCTGAACTGCATGGTGAGACCCTGTCTCAAAAAGACCAAAAAAAAAAAAAAAAGTCTTGCCCGTATTACTGCTCATCCCATGTCACAAGAAAAGCAAATGCTGATTTCTTACTTCGAAGGGGAGCTCGGTCAGTTCCAGGTTCCCGGAGCAGTCCAGCCTCTCCAGACGCGTGCAGTCCCCCAGCTCGGCGGGAACGCTCGTCAGGTGGTTGAAACTCACATTGAGCTCTCTCAGGTTCTTCAGACGACCTGGCAGCAGAAAAATGGTCACCTCCACTGAGCGGGGCCTTCCAGGTCTTTTAGGAACAAGAACAAAGCTAAGAGGTCAGCCGGACCCGTGCGCGTAAGTCACACAGAAGCGGGCTGTCTACGGGGACAGCAGCTGACCACATGTCCTCAGATACGTCTGCTTCAACCTAACTGTGCTATTCAGGAATGCGGGCGAAGTCACTCCCCCAGACAGGAGGTGAGAACCCTGCGAATGACAGGAGGTGGCTGGGCTGATCAGGAGACAGCGAACCCCGATTCTAATTCTCTGTCTCTCTCTCTCCCTCTTGGTATTTTTCAAAGATTTTTTTTTTTTTGTACCTGGGATTGAACTCACAACCTTGTACTTGCCAGGCAGGCGCTTACACTGCTGAGCTAAATCCCCGGCCCCCTTTTTTGGTATTTTTGAGACAGGGTCTCACTATGTAGTTCAGGCTGGCCTTGGGCTCACTCTGTAGCCCAGGCTGGTCTCGAATTTGCAATGATCCCTCCTGCCTCAGCCTCCCAAGTTCTGGGATTGCAGGTGTGTGCCACCACAACCAGCCACTTGATTCTGACTCTTGACTGACTGTGCGCATACGTTTCCAAACTAGAAACCAGTGCAAGAGCAGACACACAGACTGCTCTAACTATGGTGCCACAGATGGCCTAAGGACTTGAATGCTGTGCCATGCTCAGATTAACTTTAAATCAGAAAACCACAGTTAGGCGTGGCTGTTGCAGTACAAACAACCGATATACAAATCTCTCGCCGTTTTATAAACCAGAAAGAGCTCAGAGACAGCGACCGGTCGGGGCCACTTCTGATCAGCCTTCCTGGTTCTCGTGACAGAACATAGCACTAGTGACGCCGAAACCAGGAGCCGCTGACCGGCCACCTGGCAGCCCGAGAGCCTCCTCAGCAGGACAGCAGAGCGGAGCGGAGGGTGAGGGGCAGCAGGGAGCCGCTCCCGCGGGGCCGAGGCCCACACTGGCTTCCCCGCACCCCGGCATCTGCCTTCCGTGTGAGTAAGGCAGGGAGAGTGGGCAGAGGCAGCAACGCGAAGGACTCAGCCAAAAACTGGGCGCACAGAATGAATGGTCAGTTCCCAGATGCCGTGTGCAGAGGACCGATAAGTCCACCAAAAAATATTTACCAGCTCTGGCCATTAGAGAAAAGCAAATCAAAACAGCACTGAGGCGCCATCTCACCCCGGACAGAAGGGCTAGTGTTAAGAAATGAAGTAACAACAAACGCTGGGGAGGCTTCGAGGGACAAAGAACCCTCTGCACTGCCAGTGGGAGTGGGGGGTGGTACAGCCACCATGGAAACCAGGGCGAAGAGCCCTCAAAACCCTAAAGCCAGTCAGAGTCACATTTGTGATTATCGCCTCCCTCGTGTAAAAAATAATAATAATAATAAACTGAAAGAGTAAGAAGACCCAAAATATACAATAAATATCGTAATAATGAAAGGGAAAGAAAGTGCTGAAAAGGACAGAACAACTGGGATGGGGAAAAGAGAAAAGAAAGGAAGGAAAAGATTCTATGTACGTAGGTGTACACATATAACTTGTGCCTGTATATGTGTGCAAGATGATAAGCACTAATTCTGTTAGCTCATCAGAAAGAACAGTTTGTGTTGCTGCTGTTTGACTGTCTGATCATTTTTATGCCTAGATCTTGTAACCTGAACAACTATTTCTAAGATAACAGTGTGCAATATATTAACTAGTGTCAATTTCTTACTACTTTTATTGAAATTCTATATTATTTCTATCCTTTTTTGTTTGTCTTTTTTAAAATAAAAAAACTAAGAAAAAAGAAAATAAAAAAATTTTTAAAAATAAAAAAAACAAAATAAAATGTAACATTAGGCACAAAGAGAAAAAAAAAAACCCTAAAACTAGACATCCCATTCAACCTAGCTATTCCCTCTGTAGGCACCTTCCCAAAGGAGTTAGAGACCTCATATTACAGTGATCTATAAATAGCTGTGTTTATAGCAGCACAACTCTTAATAGCTAAATCTCAGAAGCGGCCTGAACACCCATCAACAGACCAGGGGACACACTGTGGTGTTTACACAAGATGGACCTGCTCTAAGGAGGGATAAGTCATCCATAGGAAAATGGGTGCATATTGGCCCTAAATGTAAGTGAAATAAATCAGGTGCACAAGCTTAAATATAGCATGGTTCCTCTTATTTGAGAAAGCCAATGTATAAATAGATTGAAGAATAAAATAAAAGACAACAGGAAATGGGAGATGGATTTTTTTTGCAAAAGAGAAGACAAGAGATGGGGGGAGGAGGATGGAAGAGGGGGAAGGAGATGAAATAAGAACTGAGAAGCTGGGCATAGTGGCGCGCACCTGCAGTCCCAGCACTCGGGAGGCTGAGGCAGGAGGATCGCCATGAGTTTGAGGCCAGCCTGAACTGCGTAGTGAAATCCTGCCCCACCACCAAAAAAAAAAAAAAAAAAAAAAAAGAATTGAGAGGTTTATCACTCTCCACAGTGAATGCAAACACGGAGGGATGAAACGAGGACAGCTTTCCTCAGAGTCCCTAGATCTCTAGAGTCAACAGACTCCTTATCAAAATCCCAGGAAGCTTTTTATAGAAATGGACAACAGATCCCAGCACTCCAATGCCGTGCCAGGGTGCCTGGTTGGCCAGCACGAGGCCCATGGGACTGTTTGTTCTGCCGTGGAAAACAAGCAGGGCCTCCCGAGGCTGGGGTGGAAGGGACGAGTGTCACTCTGGCCACACAGAATTCCTCTAAACCAAGCACCTCCGGGGCTGAGGGACAGAGCGTATGTGAGCTGCTGTAACCTCCCAGGCCTGGACAGAAGGGAAGCCGGGGACAGGGCTGGAGACGACGCCTGCAGACAGTGACTGGAGTGAAGACTTGGACGGCTGAGCTTTGAGATTGAACCTGAGCTCAGTTTGCCCTCCTCCTCTCAGCTGGGGCTGCCCACTCATGCTGCCCACGCCTGGACCCGCCCACCTCTGCCACCTGCCTGGCTCCAGGCTTCCTTGTCAGACTCCCAGGGTGACAGGTGCCCTCATACCCCACACCCACAGGAGCCAGGAGAGACAGGAGGAATTGACCAAAAATAATCAGCCTTGTGATGGACGGGCTGGCCATGTCACTGACTGACCATGTCACACGAACACGCACCCACGGTCTTTAAGTTTTCCCCACTCTAATCTCCTCTGCTGGAAAAGTGGGACATCCAGAGAGCCAGGCAGCCATTCAATGTAATTGGAGATGTCCTGCACCTGGAGGAGGTTATGGTTGCTACATTGTGTCAGCTTGAGAAGTTTAGAAGCTTAACAAAGACTCAGCCGGGAGCCAGGGCCCTTACTTTGTAAATATCCCCATCCTGTGCAGGACGAGGGTACACAGACTTTGTGTTACATCCCTCTAGGGGGGCAGAGGGCCTGCCTACACTATAAGGGAGGAGAAGAGATTTACTCTCCCACTTTTGCTGCTGCTGCTTTTCCTGGCTGCTGCCTTGAAGTGTTGTCCCTGTGCCGTGCCACCCTGCCTTGGAGCCAGCTGATTGTGGACTGAAACCTCCACAAACAGTGAGCTAAATAAACTTTTCTTTCCTTCATGGTGGGTGTCCAGTATTTTGTTCCAGCAACAAGAGAAAAGTAACCAAGACAGCCTCACACCCAGGACTTGTTCGGCCACACCCACCTTGTGTGGGGAGGTAAATGGGGTGCTTTCCCACCTGGCCCACAGTGCTAGCAGGTAGTGGCAACCTGTGACCTCCAGGATGTGCTACGGCAACAGATTCCTGGGTCAAGTGCCCGGAGACCCCGAAGGAAAGGAGCCTGCTGGGAAGAGGAGAGGGGGACACCAAGCCCTGAAAGGCACCTGGGCCTCCCCACAACTAAATAAATAAAGCGAGCTCTTGTCCCTGCTTTGTAGACGAGACGCAAGAGCAGAGAGCTTAGCAGAGCACCCCAAATCACACACGCTGTCCACCCCACCCATGCCCCTGAGGAACAGACCCATCATTCAGCCCTCAGCGCATCAAGGCAGCTCGTTAAGAGACTAACAAAGAGAAGCAGAGTCCAAAATCTGAGACAACCGTGACTATGGGGAGGCGACCCCCATGGTGGCCCCAAGCTCAGTACCCGGGCCCCCGCCCACCTCACCGCTGGACCCTGATGGCCAAGCCCGGGCTGATGAGATGACAAGGACACCGGGCTCAGTGTGAGCCGGGCAGCCCAGGCTCTGCACCCAGGAAGGCATGAACAAACGCCAGAGCCCACACTGCCCGGGCTTCCGCTACCTCTTCCACCAATCCCCAGGGCCTGGGGCACCCCTAGACCTTTGGTCCTCACACCCCATGGCTGTCTTCTGACAGACAACCGTGGTCACAGCAGTCTTATCCACAACTCAACAATGAAATGATGGAGAGTCATAGACTTCTAATTAATCAAGAAGATATAATGCACACCTGTGATCCCAGCACTCAGGAGGCTGAGGCAGGAGGATCACCACAAAAGGCCAGCCTGAACTACATAGTGAGACTCTGTCTCAAAAAAACAAAAACAGAAGAAGGAAGGAGAAGAGAGAAGGAGGAGAAGGAAAAAAAAGTCTGGAATAAATGTTGCCTGCGTTTCAGTCCCCACAACCAAACACACAGCAAACAACAATCACTGTAAGTTAAACTGAAGCAGTGGACCAATGCACATACAATGGATTCATTCTATGCTTATGCTAATACATTAGAAGAAAATAAGCAGAAGGCTCCTAACCAGAGCCTTCTCACTCGTGAGACTTCTACTTCTGCACGCTGGCAAAGGCTTGCAGCACTGAGTGATGTAGATGAGCGCATAGTACAGAAGCCCAAAGGGGACACTGCAAGCAAGCAGCTCTGGAACACAGAACTGCCCTGCCCGACAATGTCCCATGGTAACCGGAGGAAGAAAGGTGGATTTGCAATCATCTGCCCAGCAGCTGCCTGGTTATCCCAGACCAGGGGCATGTGCAGCATGTGCAGGTCCCTGTTGGGTCACGTACCGATTTCAGCTGGAAGATGCGAGATTTGGTTTTTTGGCAGATCCAGGATTCTCATGGCTTCAAACAGCTCGATGTAGGTAGGAATGAGCTGAATCAGCGTGTTGCTTATGTGCCATTCCTCCAGGTGCGTCTGCTCCTTCAGCGAATCGGGGAGCTCCTGCCACAGGACAGAGGGCAGCGGTCAGGGCAGCTCCTGGGGCGACCACACATTTTATTTCAGAAAACCAGAGCAGGACAGCAAACGTGATGGCGTCAGACTTCGCTGCCGGCCACTGGAGAAGAAAACAGACACCGGAGCCCTCACCGATCTCAGGAGCAACAAGCCTCACCGCGGACGCCTGATAGTGTCGGAATCAAATCTGTGAGCACAGAAAATCAGTGCTGGGGTCCCGACCCAGGCCCCAGTTTCCTGGGTGCACCATGTCCTCAGGCCCTGGCATTGAGACAGGAGGGAAGCGTCCGGTGCCCCCACAAGGCATTTTATTGTTTTCCAGCTGTGTCTACACCAGCTGCCCGGGAGACACTGCCGATGGTGGATCATCCCAGCGACCTGGCGTAGCAGAGGCTGCCTTGGGCCACTGAGCTGGCTCTGAGGGCCCCCACGATGGAGGATGATGGAGGACTGCTGGGCGCCCAGATTTGCAGTCCTAACTGGGTCCTGGCCTGCTGGGCCTGAGCTGAGATTAAGAGCTGACAGCCGCCAGCAGCTCCTCACGCTACAAGCGCTCACTCTGCCCGGCTGTGTTTCCATATAAACTGAGCAGAAGAACCCTCTGCCATTGTGATGGTCTCTGAAGTGACGGGGTGAATGCGATGGTGCCCAAGGCCTCCCCTCACCCAGGCCCTCTGGGCTGAGATTGTGGAGGTGCTGAGAATCCCTACGAGCCTGCGGGGGAGCGGTGTGTGCGATTCCCAAACCCCCTGCAGGGTGGGGTGCAGGGCGTCTCGCCTCGTAGGAGTGCATGAGGCGTCCCATTGGCAAAGCATGGGCACGGCACAGTGGGGGGGGTGTAACCCCAAAGGCATGGGGGGAGGTCCCAGGGAAGAAGCAGCAGGAGGTCCACTGTGACCCCTTGGTTTAGTGCTGGGTACTTCTAATAGGCTTCCTGGTCATCGCTGGGGGTGAAGATTAGGCCTTTAATCTGTGCGAGTCTCTGTACCCCAGGGTCATCACACAGCAGTGCCCGGGACAGGCCGAGGCGACACGCTGAAGGCCCATTCAAAAGAGGAAAACTGAGCCCAAAATGCCTGCAGGAATCACTTACACTAAGGACTGGCTGGGTCCTTCACAGGGGCTGGTGCAAAATGAAAATTGCGCCCCTGTTTAAAATTCCAGTATTGTGACAGCCGATCACTAAGACAAGCAAGGGCCTTTATCTTCCTCAAAATAAAAAAATAAAATAAAATAAAAGGGCTGGGGTTGTAGGCTTGGGTTCCATCCCCAGTACCACAGACACACACACACTCACACACACACCCCTCGCTCACCTGCTAATCTCAGGGATGAGATGAAGAGACGCGATTTCCAAAGGGTTTTGCCTAACGAGGGCTCCTGGATTTAGAGAACTGTGTTCTCACACTGAGTCCTCACGGAGCCCTGGAGATGGGCCGGAACCAGCTCCTGTGCCGCTGGCACCTTCCCCATCTCACAAACTGAGCCCCAAGCCTGGGTGCTGCTCCTACAGGGCAGCAGGTCACAGGGCCAGGCCGCAGGCCGGGGGAGCAGGCCAGGACACCACCCGTGAGCCCCTGGGGGAAGAACTAGGGGCCCTTCTTCCCGGTCAGCATCACTGGGCCTCCGGGCAGCTGGAGCGGGGTATGAGGAACCCTGGCCCCTCCAGGGCCCCGGGACGCGCAGGGGATGTAGAAAAGGCCAGGCATTTAGCCGAAGGTGTTTAGAAGTGAAGAGCTGGTTTAACATCACCAGACAGACAGACACCTGGACTCACCTTCCAGTGCTCCCCACAGAGCTCAAACACGAACGGGCTGCTGCGTCGGGCCCCGGCCTTGGCCTTGGAGCTCTGCCTGGCCAGGGAGGCCCGCTCCATCTTGTCCAGAAGCCGGGCGCTGGTGTCCACGAAGCCATTCTTGCAGTACTGGGCCTGGGGGATGCCCTTCCTCCGGCACTCGGCCACGAAGTTCCACTCCTCCTTTATCCTGGGACGGCCAGGGAGCCACGGTTACTCCCCCGGCCGGCCAGCACCGGCCCAGCCCGCCCCTGCCTCCCGCCCCCGTACGCAGGCGAAGCCCGGTTCTCCCCACTGGATCACGGTTCCTCTCACTTTAAGAAGTAGAGAACGGGAGTTAGAGGGGATGTGTGGCTGAAATTACTACCAAAATCACCCACGCATCTGACTAATCACAGTCCCCCGTGAAGTGATGCCACATTATTCTCTCTGCCCAGACCCCCTGTGCCCGGAGTTCTGCATGGCTGGCTCCCCAGTTTGTGTGGACTTTTGGCTCTAAAGAAACCACTACTTAGTTATTGCCAGGGTTTCCTCCTCGCCACTAAGCTGAAGGGAGCAGGAACACTTGGAATATATATATTCCAATTCCAATATATATGTTCACATTCGTATGTATGTATTCACTTTCATTTGGGAGTTTTTTGTCTGGTTGGTTTGGCTGTTGGTTTTGAGACAGCCTCTCACTATATACCCCAGGCTGGCCTTGAACTGACAGCAACCCTCCTGCCTCAGCCTCCCCAGTGCTGGAGTTACAGGTGTGTGCCACCACGGGGGTGTGCTTTTCTGTTTTTATTCTGACAGCATGGGCTGGCACAGGTACCCAGGTCTCAGTCCCAGGGAGCCAAGCCAGGCAGGAGCACAGGGCCCAAGCACCCGCTCACAGGACCCAGCCACGCCTGACGTTCAGCGCCTCCCCGGTGGCCCCATTGCTCCCCATCCCGACCCTCAATTTCCAGCCGGGCCACCGGGCGCCTCTTACTTTTCCAGTGCACTCTTCTCCAGCCGCTCCGCCTCCTTCCTCTGCCAGGCTTTGTGCTTCTTGACTCGAGTTTCCCACAAGGCTCTGACGACAGAGATGTCAAACACCACCACCTTGTGCCCCATTTTGGAGGCACAAAATTACCTCTGTTTGGGAAAACACGCACCTGTCAGCTCCCGGCACACCCAGCACGCAGAGAGCAGTTGTCGCTGTTGCTATTGTTAGTTTTTTGAGACAAAGTCTCATTCCGTAGCCCAGGCTGGGCTCAGACTCACAGTGATCCTCCTGCCTCAGCCTCCCGAGTGCTGGGATCACAGGCGTGTGCCAAAAAGTTTTAACAGGAACTTTGAAATCGGCACAAACCCACTGCCTCAGGTCACGTCTTGCCTTGTTCCAGGTGGCAGCCTGCTAACATCCTCGGGGTTTGATCCTAGGGCACCCCGTGTCCAGGCACCAGCAGCAGCACTCGCCTGGGGTCTGCTTCCCTGGCTTCCCCAGCCCCCCACTGAACTCGAGGGCCCCAAAGCCCCCTGGACCATCCTCAACCTCATGGCTTCTCCCGTACCTGAATTTATAGAGCGCTTGTCTTTCCCAAGGTAATAGCAAGCTGGGGGATCCCATGAGCGCAGCGCAGCGCAGCGCAGCGCACGCACGCACCTCTCCAAGTGGAACAGGACCGACTGCTCAGCTGTATTAAACCTCAGTGAGGTTTGTGGGAGGCGGGTGCAGTTCTTGGCGGAGCTGATGCTTAGCACGCCTGAGGCCCCCCAAATGACCACAGACAGCACTAGGACAGACTAATCCAGAGAGATCCCCTCTTAAGCTCGCAGTGATTTCTTCTAAGTGCACGAGTGCCCTTTCCTTCCCTCCCTCAGGACGGGGTGGGGGGTCATAGCCACAGCCACCACCAGCTAACGCAATGTGGGATCTTAGAGCTGACTATCCTAATATAGCTAGGGGTCCCCCCAAAACCTGGCACACTCACAGGTGGGGCTTCAGGAGGTGGCTGGGGATCCTGGGGTGTGACACAGCACTCACCGTGGATTAGGCCACAGATGAGATTTTAGCCACAAGTGACGCTAGCAGACGAAGCCTGGTTAGAGGAGGTGGTCACTAGGGGCCTGGTCTGTCCCTCCTCCTCCCTTGATCCCTCTGTGTTCCTGCCCACCATACCACAAGCTATTTCTCTGCTGCCAGGCCCCTCTGCCATGCCGCCCTGCCTCAGAGCCAGCCGATGGCTCAGCAGACTGAAACCTCTATAGACTGTGAGCCATAGTGACACTTTCCTCCTCTAAACTGTGGGTGGGGGTCCTGTCTCAGCCTGGAGAAAGCAGCTAAGACATATCTTTTCACCCGTAGAAACATGGAAGGCTCAGAAAAATGTCCAGCTGGAATACAGCTCCCTGATAGGAAGCTGAGGCAGGAGGATTTCCAATCCGAGCCCAGCCTGAGCAATTTAGCAATAGAGCAAGATCCTATCTCAAAATAAAAACTAAATAAGAGCTGGGGATGAGGCTCAGCGCAAAGGTCCTGGGTTCAATCCCAAGTACCCCACAAAACAAGCATTTTCAGAATATCTTGACAGTATATTTTAAATGTCTTTCCATGGAAATAATAGGTATAGAAGTGATGCTTATGTAATCACTTTAATTTTTCTATATTACACGCATGTCAAAACAGCACCTTGTTTAGCTTATAAATAGATAACTATGACCTGGCAACTAAAAATATTCATTCTGAAATTTTAAATTTGTTTTAATAAAGATGTAAAAAAGAAAGGAAGTTTCCCCTCCCTCAAGTGCAGGTGCCTGACTCCCTCTCACTGATGTCACCGCAGGACCACGGGATTCTCTGACGCTGGGCATGGAAAGTGGACAAAATAGATTAGAGGTTTACTCTGTTCTGGGAGCACGGGCGCCCCTATCGGCTCCCCTTGCAGAAGTCCTTGGCTTTTCTACAAGTGTGCTTACGCTGGGTTCTGGGTCTCAAGCAACCTGAGCCCAGGCTGGGACAGGAGAGAGGAAGAGGGGGAAAACTTCCTCTTCCGTGACCCTTGGAATTCTGAAGCCCTTCCCTTCTCGCTACTGCTACATTTCCACTGCTGTGACAAAGGACCTGAGATAATCAGTTTAAAAAGCAGAAAAGGGAGCCAGGTGTGCTGGCAACACGCCTGTCATCCCAGCATTCGGGAGGCTGAGGCAGGAGGACCACCATGAATTGAAGGCCAGCCTGGGCTCCATAGTGAGTTCAAGGCCAGCCTTAACTGCACAGGGAGACCCTGTCTCCAAAACAAAACAAAACCAAGAAAGAAAGGTTAACAGTGGTCGAATCTAGGAGGGGAATCTGTACAGGAGTACTGTATAGTTCTTTTGACTTTTCTGTATGCTTTTCTATAATAAAAAGAAATCAGTGGTTTAGAAATTTTCTATATCAATCAGTAAACATTTGATCACACCAACAAAAGCAACATCATCTTTGACAAGGCCCAGCAGTCTGTGAAACTCCACCCCAGAGGCCCCGATGGTTTCACACAGAGCTGTGAGTCGGGGCTGCTCCTGTAGCCCAGGGGAAGACCGTACCCCGGCTTCTGGCAAAGCTGAAACCCAGGCTCTGAGCCTCAACGCGGGGAGCCTCAGGTGGGCCAGGACTGAAACCCGGGCCTTGCCTGTGCCGTGGGGTTCCATCTGCAAACTCGTGTAACAAGAGCGCCCTGGAGGCTCCAGGGATAGGAGGTGACGCCCATGCTTGCAGGATTTACACGTAACATGCCACGGTCACACTCCTAAGTGCTGGGTGCGGCCCGGGCATCTTACGCAGGCCAAGGCTGACCAGCTGGGCAAGCTCACCTTGACCCGGGGACTTAGCAGCTCCCTGAGTGGGTGCTGGGCTGGGAACCAGCTTTACTTCGTTGGTGTTGGTTTGGCTTGGTTTTTGGAGACAGGGTCTCACTCTGTAGCCCAGGCTGGCCTCAAACTTGGGGTGATCCTCCTGCCTCAGCCTCCCAAGTGCTGGGATGGCAGGGTGTGCCACCATGCCCACAGCTTGGGGGACTCCTATCACATTTACAAAGCTAATCTCTTCTTTGTAGAATGAGCTCCCCTCTTTAAGGTGAATATGTAAAGTGATTTCCTAAGCATGAACTTTCTCTCAGACGATAGAAATATCACCATAGCTTAGGGCTGCAAAGAGAAAAGAGAATGGACCTCTCCAGGGAGTCCCAAGGCTCTTAGCAGGAAGAAACTGCCACCCAGCGAGTTCCCTCCAGCAGTGCAAAGGCTTCGCCCAGGGACCCAGGTGGCAAAGATGGGGCCTCAAGGCCGAGTTTATCCCAACCGGGCCCGGGACACCAGGGACACCCCATATCCCAGCTGCTGTGACAGCAAACCGGGCAAAAACTTGAGCGGCTCCTGGCCACTCAGGTTCCCAGTGGGAAAGCAGACGCCACCCCGCCCTCCCCCCAAAAAACCAATGAGCAGATTTCCAGCAGAGGGCGAGAGGGTAAATGAAGAAGCCTCTTAGGCTCTGAGGGCCGACAGCTGACGGGGACAGTGTCACACGGCCCAGGGCGTGCGGGGCGACCTCTTGCTTGTCCTGCCCGCGTGCATTGGCAAGGTTGTGGCAGGGTGAGCAGGTGCCAGGCCCCTCGCCACCCGCCGGGCACACTGAGGGGCAGCCCTGCAGGCCTGGAGAGGCAGCATCTCTACCCTGTGACCTCCAACTGTGTGACCTGCGTCCTCCTCGCCTGCAGTCCTCTTGAGGTGGACAACTGGCTGCGGGCCAGGTCCCCGCTCAGCCTGATTCCTGAGCCAAGATGCCCCGGCCGCCTGCCCAGCGGTTGTCAGCAGCAGAGCCTGCGACCTGTAAATGCCAACCAGCATTGACAGGTGCTGGCAACAGAGTGGGGCAGGCCATCTGGGCACGATGGCACACGCCTGTCACCCCAGTACCCTGGGAGGCTGAGGCAGGAGGACTGTAAATTCAAGCCTTCCTGGGCAGCTTAGCGACCTAGTGAGACTGTCTCAAAATTTAAAAAAAAAATTATTGTATTTTGGGGATCTAGCTCAGTGCAAAAGTCCTGGGTTCAATCCTCAGGACTGAAAAAGGAGAAAAATAAAGTAGAGAGGGAGGTGCTTCATCATGGCCTCAAGGCAGCCCCAGCAGCATGGACAGGTGGCAGCCCTGTGCCTGCAGTTGGCTGCTCCTTGCTTCAAAGGACAAGAAAGGACAAAAGAGTTTGCTTTGGAGCACGAGTTGGCCTTAAGCTGTGCCCATGAATCCTTCCCATTCTCCCCTTCAGCCAGGCCCTGCCTGCTCCTCGGCCCCTGGACACAGCTGGACTTCCTGACGCATATCTGATGACCCGCACGCAGTGACATGGGTGACCGGTGTCCCTAGACTAGCACCCAAAGGTGCTGCTTGCTGTCCTCTCCGGTCGCTCTGGGGGAAGCCCTGGGGACCTTCACGAAGCAGCCATGAGAGCGGGTAGTACAATAAGAGGCACTTTTTAAAAGTCGGTGCCAACCCACAGCGATGCCAGCACCCAAATCCACGTCACTCGGCCACAGGCAAGCCCGGTCCTCTGTCCCCACCCAGGGCACAGGCCATCTCCAGCGCCATCCGGAAGTCCCTCCCTGGGCTGGTCCCCTCTGCCACCATCTATGCAGAGGACACCCATTCCCACGGTCCTCGACACCATCCACTGGGGTCTGGGGGCCATGCAAGTCTCACACTGGTAGGCGTCACACCCACAGCCCGACTGGTCACCTGAGTCCCACCCACTCCCATTCGAGAGTGACAGCCGTGGAGTGAGATCACCTGATGAAATCTGAAGTCTCCCTGTGGGATGAGCCTTCGACAGCCCCTCCAAGGCCCCCCCAACTCAGGGGGTTTGTCCCCTCCCTTATCCTCCCCTCACCTTGACCCTCCCGCTCCTGTCTCCCTCAGTCTACACAGCTCCTGGTGCAAGTTATAGCACTTGGTCACTGGGAGGTTTTTTTGGTCGTTGTTGTTTGTTTAATGCCAGGCATGCTTTAAACATACAGTGAATAAACCAGGTGCAGTGGTGCAAGCCTGTAATCCCAGCACTGGGGAGGCTGAGGCAGGAGGATCATTGCAAGTTCAAGACCAGCCTGGGCTACCAAGTGAGCTCAAGGCCAGCCTGAACTGCATAGCGAGACCCTGTCTCAAAAAGACCCCCACCCAAAAAACCCCAGTGAATATGGCCGAGATTTAGCTCAGCTTGCCTCAGGGCTTGCCCGGTAGGCACAAGGTCCTGAGTTTGATCCCCAGTACAAAAAAAGTGACTAGAAGTACTTCACTTTGGAATGTTCCCTATTCAGGCAGAGTAGCTATCTGTCTATCCTCTCTCTCTTTCCCCCTTTTCTCCACCTTCAAATAAATCATCTCTTAGTTTTAAAAAATGCAAGGAATATTTAAATTTTTAGAAGTCATTGCGGGAGGGAAACGCACCACCGTGAACCCCCTCAGAACCTCCCCTTGCCCCACCTTCCCGCCCTTCCTTTCCCGCAGGGCTCCGCAGGCCTCGGCCGGAGCACCCTGATAAAGTGTGATTTTAAAAGTCCGGGGACCGCAGCTGCCGAGTGGCAGCCAACAGAAAGGCGGCCGGGAAAAACGGGACGGGGTCCCCGTCCACCTCGCTCACCCGAGTGACTTCTGGCACCGTGTGACCCCTGGCTCTTCCCAAAGTGAAGGTGACCCTGAAAGGCCAACGTTCTGAACTGATTTCTGAACCGATTCAGGGCACGGAGGCAGCCAGGCCACCTCGGGGCCCTGAGGACCGCGGCCCCCGGAACGCGGCGGGGCGCGGGGCGGGTGGGGTGAGTGGGTGCCAGACTCGAGGGGCGCTCACGGCCACGCATGAATTTTCTCGCAGAGGCGCCACCGTTTACGGCCAGGAGCCACCCTGGGGGCCTAGACTCGGGCTCAGGGCCAGCCCTGTGCGCCCCGAGCGGTCCTGCAGCAGACCAGGGGAGGCGCCCCCTGCGGAGAGGGCTCTGCGGCCTGGAGAGGAGCGCGGGGCCGGACGGCAGCGGACACCAAGGCTGGGGCTCCTGAAACCCAGCGTGGCCCGCGCCCCCGGAGCTGCACGCATCACCCCTTCCTGGGACCGAGCAGCAGAGGACCCGGAAGCAGACAGCAGGGCGCCCCGCGCACCCCAGCCGAGCGGCCCTCGCCCTCCCCGGACGCGGTCACCTCAGAACCTGTCCAGCGCCGCGCGCCCTTCAGAGCCAGAGGGCGTGACGGGGAGCGCGCGTCCCGGGGCACCGAGCTGGTCTCCCTCTAAGTCAGAGGCGGGGGAGGGGACGCCCCCAGTCCTGTCCCTTCGTGTCACGTGTCAGCCGGGCTGGGCAGCTCGGGGACCCCGAAGAAGGGCTGGGAGACCCCCAAAGCCCAGCATCTGTGGGCGCTGCCTCCTGAGGCTGGGAGGGACCCGGCAGGGGACGCGGGGCGGGGAGACCACGCCCCTCCTTCCTCCCTGCGGCTGCCGCGCGTGAGGGAGGTGGGGAGACCACTGTCACCGCCTGGCTGGGCCCAGACGGGGACTGCGGGGCCACCAGCTGCCAAGAGGTGACTCACAGATTCCCTCCCCTGCGTCGCGGGAACACGCGGCACAGGGCTCACCGGACCCTGAGTCACAGCTCATTTGTGGCGCAGGGGCAGCGCGGGCCCGGGAACGTCCGGTCACCCGGCTGGTGATGTTAAGGTCACCGGGGCGCCCTGGGGAGCAGGGATTAGGAGGCCCACATCTGCGGCAGGGTCCCCTGGCCCTGGCCCGAGGCCGCGCGCACAGGATGGAACCGCAGGGAGCGGGGAGCGCCCTGGAGGGCTCGGAGGCCCATTCTTCAAAGAAAGAAAACTAAGGCCAGCCGGGCGCTTATGCCGTCATCCCAGCACTCGGGGAAGCTGAGGCAGGAGGGTCGCAAGTTTGAGCCCAGTCTGTGCAAATTGGCGAGACTGTCTCCAAATGATGAAACAGAGGCGAATTGTTTGGGGACAGGAGGGGATCTGAACACTGGCGGCTGTCCCGAGACCGCGGCTCTGGCTCCGGCGCGGCAGACGAGGCAGGCAGATCTCCGGGCCTCTCATCACCCCCCCCCCGCACCAGCGTCTGCGAGAAGCCCCGCCCCGGTGTCAATCACGCCCTCCCGCTGGCCCTGCGCCCCGGCGCGGTTCTCCCTTGGGTCCGTCAAGGATCCCGACGCGGAGCCCACGCCCCTCGGCCTCCCGGTCCCCGAGGCCCCCGCGCCGCTCACCTCCCCGGCCGCAGCCCGATCCGTCTACACTGCGCAGCCACCCGCAGAGGCGCCGCCGGCCCGGCCTGTGCTCAGCGGCTATATTTGTAAGCGGAGAACCCGATCCGCGGGACGGGCGCGGGCCACCGTCTACGCCTCCCGCGTGACTCAGCTGGGGACAACAACACGGGGTGGGGGCAGCGCGCGCCCTGCCACCCAGGTCACCGGGCCGGTGCGGCTCGGTTCGGTCCACCTGGAAACCTGGACCACCGGCTAGGGTCGGGACAGAGAGGGCAAAAGCCTGGAGACCAAGCGGGAAACGGGATTGGCAAGCCTCAAAAAAGCAAGGCTATCCTCCCAGCACCCCGGAGGACGAGGCGGGCGGGTTCACGTCAAGGCCTTGACTCCAAAAAAACCAAAACAAAACAAAACCATAGGACCCAGGGAACAGGGAGGCCTCCCAGAAGGTATATGGTCTTTATTTCACCTTTATATTGTTTAATTTCCTAAATTATGAATTGAGTGTTTTTGAGCCCCGGGGATTGAATTCATGACCTAGCACTTGCCAGGCAGGCACTTAGACCGCTGAGCTAAACCCAGCTCTTGAATTAAGAGTCTTTGGTTTCACTTGTTGGAACTGGAGATGGAACCCAGGGCTTTCAAGCTGCACCACATCCTCCAGTCCCTTTTCTTTCTTTTTTGAGACAAGGTCTCAGCACCTTGCGTAAGGACCCAACCAGAGCTAGAACTCTGCCCACCCTCCTGCCTCAGCCTCCCAGCAGCCTAGGATCACAGGCCTGGGCCTGAGCACCTGACTGCTCCTAGGTTGTGTCACAGATGTCATTGGCTGAGTAACTGTCTTGCTGGTAGCCATCATTGCCTCAATGGGACCTGTGACTGCCAATGTGACCCTCAGCCAGGAGCCCAGCCCCAAGCCGCTCCCCTCCTGTGCAGGGCTCCCAGATACCCCGCCTCTGCCTGCAACTGCAAACACCGTGCAAGCCATGCTTACCTGTGTGGGCCTTCTAATGACGCGGTGGTTTCATCTGGGTTCTCTTAGTGCATATTAGTTACCTGGAGTGATGGGTGTAACTGTGGCCCGCAGAGGCTTAGTCACTCCCACGCCTCCGGCACCCCATTTGCCTGCCCCTCCCCCAACCCCTTCCTTCTAGCAGTGTCCCTTCTGTATAAACTGGTTTCTACTTATTTATAACTTATTTATTATATATATAAACATAATTTCCTTTTTTTTTTGTCTTTTTCTGACACGGTCTCACTCTGGTCTCACTTTCTGGCTGGCCTTGAGCTCAGTTTGTAGCCCAGGCTGGTCTTGAATTTGCAAGGATCCCCCTGTCTCAGCCTCCGAGTGCTGGGATTATAGGTGTGTGCCACCATAATTGGTTTAAACTGTTTTAAATTGTATGCTAAATTGTTAGCAGTGCTCAAATCTTTGTAACGATATTAAATCTTACCTCTAAAGTGTTGGGTGTGCTTTCCTATTTCTTTGAGTAGTACCTGAGAATTACTTCCCTGTCTTATTTCCGATCCTTTTATCAACACCTGTCTTGCACATGTGCTGTAAGCCGCCTTGGGGAGGGGTCCACGTGGGTAACACAGCTGGGTTCTTTTTTAACCCCTTTCCGCTTCCCCTTTTCCTACTTGTTGGTATTATTAGTAACTGGTGTTTAACTTTCCTTTTGTTTCGTTTTTCATGATATTTTGAACCAAAATACCAACCTGAGAAGGCAGTTTCCGTTCAGGGACTACTTAAATACTATCTCAATTTACAAGACACCCAAATATTCCACAGCTTCATCATCTTTCAGAGGAAGCCTTGTCCCAGGAACTGATTTAAAAGCCCACAGGACCTCTTTGTGACACTCACATAGGATAGACAGGGGACACCTGGGACCCCTATCCACCCCAGGCCCTGGACTACAATGTGAATCTCAAAAGATAGAGAGATTTAGCCAATAAAAATTAAATTTGAAAAAATAACATTTTCTGCAATAGGTATGCCTCGAATATTGTCAGGTGACATTTCTCCTGAAAATGTAGTTGACAGGAATCAGAAATACCAGCCGGGCTACATAGGGAGACTTTGTCTCAAAAACTCTAAATAAATAAATAGATAAATAAAATCACATCTATGCCCAAGGCTTGCTATTTTTAAAAAGTAAAATAGCTCACCATTAATTTTGTTATTAAAGACAGTTAAATGACTAATATTTAGGATTATTAGGTTAATGGGAATAGGATATGAAAGTTAATTTGCCCTGTTTCTCTGTACAGGTTCATTAATGTGGCTACTAAAAATCTGAATTTACATATGAACCTGGGCATTGTGGTGCACAGCTGTGATCCCACCGTTTTCGAGGCTGAGGTAGGAGGATAGAAAGTTCCAGGCCAGCCTGGGTAACTTGGTCTCAAAAAGGGCTGTGTCAGGCCAGGTGGTGCACACCTGTTATCCCAACTCTTGGGAGGCTGAGGCAGGAAGGAAAGACCCTGACTTAAAAAACAAAATAAACAGCCAATAAGCACGGGAAACAGCACAACTCCAAACAACAACAAAATACTATTTTTCACGTACCAAATCGACAGAAACGAGGCCCACGATGCAACCCGGAAAATAATTTGGAAACGGCCACCCTAATCAAGCAATTCCAGGGCTAGGGATTTACGGGACGGCTCCTCTCCGAAACGTTCACCACGGTATCCATGTACAGCGGAGTTAGATTCACTGCCAAATGTTGGTGATCCAGTCTTAGGAGAATAGTTTCTTATTTGTCTGCATTGGAAGAAAAATGAACTCGCCCACAGAGACTAGGTGGAATCCTCTCCCCAACTTGTCCCTCCCCTTCCTTTATTCGCTCTCCCTCTTGTCTTTTTGAGACAGTCTTACTATCCAGTTCCCTTGAACCCACTTTGTAGCCCAGGCTGGACTCTAGCACATGCCAGCAATCCTCCTGCCTCAGCCTCCCCAGTGCTAGGATCCCAGGCGTGCGTCACCACACCCAGCCTTCCTGTATTCTTGTACTTTATCCGTGCATGTCTCCAGAACCTCGGGACCACATTCCCAGTGGCAGCCGGGCCTGCACATAACACCCCCCACCACCACCTCGGCTCCAGCCTTGTCTCCACCCCACCTGGCTCCCAGCTGGAGTTTGTCTTCCCAGCAGTGAGACCAGAGACTCCGTATGCAGGAATCCAGCCTTGACACCCTGCAGAGAGGCCTCGGCAAATGTCAATGGCTTTCCAGTTGTTGTTTGTTAAGTTGGGGGGAGGGGGACAGAAAGCCATTAGCATGGTAATGACCCAGTCAGACTTCAGCCTAAGTGTCCTCCAGACAGGAAGCTGCCAGGCCCCGGCTTGATGGGTTGGTCTGGTCCCACTGCCTGGGTGTGGGAGGACAGTGACACCAGGAAGTGTGCCACCCTGCTAAGAGCGCACTCTGCTCTTGGCTGAAGGCAGCGTTTTCTTGTGAGCGGTTCCATTGTGTACTTGCCCGGCTACTAACGAGGCTTCGGAAAGAGCTGGGGTCTGACCCTCCACACCTCTCGTCCTTGGATGGCCCGCAGCTGGCAGTCTGCGCCTGCATCACGGCACTGGATTCTCTGGTTTTGCCTGGCTGGTTTGATGTCCAGGGAAACACAGCTCCGTCTCTCTGGCCCGTGGCAGTTCTGGAATGTTCCGAGCCGAGGGCACCTGCCTGTTTTCCTCCGGCTCAGTGGCCCCAAGCCCCGGCCTCTGGCACACGGCGCCCGGCTCGGGCTGGGCAGCCCCTGCCCGCTCAGCAGCGTCCGGTGGTGCTCGGTGCTGAGTCCACCCCTTGCCCCCCCCCCCCGCAGGGCCAGCTGCAAACCCTCATGGGGTTCTCAGAGACGGGCCTTAGCCACTGTCTCTCCCCTCCCTGGCGCCCCAGTCTGCAGGCGCCTGGAAGACACTTTCCAGCCCCCTGTGAGGAACAGCCCGCACCCCGTGTGCCTGACCGTACCCCACCATGGCCAAAGGGAGCTGCGCCCCTATAGAGGCGATTTCCAGTTTCAGCCTCCCACGGCCTGTGACCCCAGGACATGCAGGGGCCGCAGACGCTGCCAGTTTGCCCAGCCTCGGTCCTAAACCAGACGCCGGGGAGCACAGGGCAGGGTAAAAGCTTCCTGCACGCCCGCACATCAGACGGAGCCAGGCTTCCCTTTAGAAAATAGAATTACGCGTTTGTAACGGAGGAAGCTGGAGGTCAGAGAGGCCCGGGGACCAGACCATCTCATGCACGCTCGTCTCTGGTCATCGTGGAATCATTCAGGAAACACTCAGTCCCCGGTGTCGTGGCGCTGGGCAGCAAGGGGCTGGGAGAGGGCACACATGGGCGCTAGGGGCCAAGGGAAAGCCAGGAATGGGGGCACACGCCTGTGATCCCGGCACTCTGGGAGGCTGAAGCAGGAGGGTCACAAGTCTGAGCCCAGCCTGGGCAATGTCACAAGCCCCTGTCTGCAGGATACCCATAGCGAGCCCAGGGCACGGCTGGGATGGCTCGACGCTGGCCAGGTGCCCAGGCTCTTCCCAGGCGGGTGCACCCCGGGATTGGGGCTCAGGCACCTCCCACCCTCAGCTTCCCCTGGGCGGACGCAGGTTCAAGGCCTCTTTCTCAGGAAAACAAAGGGGAAAGCAAATTTCAGTAACTAATGCTCCAGGGTGAAACCTCAAAGGCTCCCCATCACCCCTGCGGTTCAGAAGCACCAACCCGGGCCAGTAACTGCCTGGCCTCCCCCCACCCCCACCACACACCACCCCCCTTGCAGAGGAGAAGAGCGGGGTTGGTCCTCAGAGGCCGACCTAGCCCCTGCAGAGGGGCTGCCGAGCCCGGCGGGCGAGACCCCGCCTCGCCTCCCCCCTGCGCCTCTCCCCACCCAGTCCGCAGTGCCGGGCTTTGTCTGGGTTCGAGTCCCGCCTCCCGCCCACCAGAGGGTCCTCCCGCCACCTCCAGGTACTGGTGGAGGCAGGAGGGTCCCCCGGAAGTCCCTGCCCAAGGTCAAAACATCCTCCAGGGCCCTGGCTCCCCTGTTGTCCCCCGACTGTTGGGCTCTGGCATCTCCGAGACCCGGGGCGGGGTCTCACCCGGGTCCCACTGTCCTCTAGGCCTGGAGGTCCGAGCTTTGGCCCAGTGTTCTGGCCGTGACCCTGTGAGCTGAAGCCACCGCCAGCTTCTGTGTCTCAGGAAGGCCAGAGGATGAAGCACGTCTCTTCCAGGTAGGAATTCATCTTGGTCACTACCTTCCCGCTGCTAGGAAGTTTCCTCTGCCCGAGTTTTTTTGGGGCCTTGGAGGTTCCACCAACCTCGAGGCTGCTTCTCCAGGAAAACCTGGGAATTCCCGCCGAGACTCACGTCCTCCTCTGCCGTTAGTGCTCTGCCTGAGAAACGCTCTTTCCTATTCCCGGAGGAGCAGAACCATTTACAGAGTTAGAAATCGCCTTCTGGAGAGGTTAAAGATGTGGGCAGGTTTGCCGAATTGTTGAGAATAATACCAAAGTTTTTAAACCTGAAATCCTTTTAAATGACAGATTTAAATGAACTCATTGGTAAACTGTAACTCATCAAAACACAAAAAATGTCAAGTGGCTACTTTAAATGTTTTTTTCTTTTTTTTGAGATAAGGCTTTCCTTTGCAGTTCAGGCTGGCCTTGAACTCACGGTAATCCTCCTGCCTCAGCCTCCCCGAGGGCTAGGATCACAGGCTTGCGCCACCACACCCAGCCTAGAAGAGGATTTTGCGTGTACTTAAAATTATGTGCATGTGATTCATATGTACATGTGTGAAAGAATTAGATAAAAGTGACCTGTTTTCAACATTTTGTTACCTGTGTTAGCCTGGAAGGAGGAAGAGAAAGGGGGCTCTGAGGGTCCTCCCCTTTGCCCCAGGCCTCCCCCTGGGGCTGAGGGGACCCTCGGTTGCTTTGTTTTGCTGACAGCTGCCCCCTCCCCTTTGCTCTTCCCAGCGTGATTTTGATCGTGGCCATTTCCAACGCGTTTGACCTGGGAGGAGAAGCTGGTGAGGGAGTTTGTGCTCTTTTCATCCCTGGTTTTTTTCTCATGGGGGGGGGTGTTCAAATCCAGGACCTGAGGGACAGGGACGGACACCCCACCCCGTGCCGCACCCCGCCCTGGCATCTTTGCTCTTCTGGTCACTCCCGATTTTCCTGTGGCCTCAGAAGCAGACTGCAGACCTTGATTCTGTCGTTCAGGCTCCAGCGGCTGGGCACCCGCTCGCCCGCCCCCGGGGGACCTGGCCCGCAGAGAGGACAGCAGCCGTGCCCAGAGGGCACTGCCCCTTCGCCCCCGGTCCCCTCAGCTCGTGCCAGCAGTGGGAATCCAGGACAGTAAGAGCTGCCTGCCCTCGGTCACCTCTTTTCCCCTAGTGGCTCCTTTGGGAGCCTGTCACCAGTGGTGGGGGGCTGCTGGGCGGGCAGTCACACTGGCAACTACATGTGACCCGTGTCACTGCTCAGAGGCCTGGAGGGCAGAGTCCTGCCCTGGGATGGTGCAGACATCCGCCAACGTGACAGGGAGATGCAGCCTGCGCGCTGCATGCACCTCCAATGGGAGCCAGCGCCCCGGGCTTCCCCTCCCTTCCCTCCTCTTCATTTCAGGTAAGGAGCTAAACAAAACCTGCTGTCTGAACGGGGGCACCTGCATCTTGGGGTCCTTCTGTGCCTGCCCTCCCTCCTTCTATGGACGCAACTGTGAATACAACACACACACACAGTAAGCCACTGTGGAAGGGGAGGTCATTTCAAAGGCTTGGGAGGCTGAGGCAGGAGGATCTTTGCAAGTTCAAAGGCAGCTTGGGCTATCTAGTGAGTTCAAGGCCAGCCTGAACTACATGGTGAGATTCTGTCTCAAAAATAAAAACGAGGAGGTGTCACCTGTCTGTTCTCAGGAAATGCGGCTCTGTGCCCCACGGCTCCTGGCTGCCCCGGAAGTGTTTAATGTGCAGGTGCTGGCTGGGCCAGATCCACTGCTTCCTCCAGGCCTTCCTCCCCGGCTGCGGTGAGCAGGTGGCCCCCAATTTTGTCCTGGCAGACCCCTCAGTGGCCTGGGTGCCTCCATAACAGGGCAGAGATGGCCGCCAAGGAGGCCCAGAGGGGCACAGAGACCTGGGCCCCCCCAGGATGTGTCTGCGAGTCATGGCCGTCCTGCTACCCGCACTGACCACCTGTGTGTCTCCACTCGGATGGTGGGTGGGAGGCCCCGGGTCTTGGCATCTTGGCCCCAGTCTTCCTTGTCCCTGACTCAGGGTCTCCTTGGCAACTCCTTCCTGCCTCCCAAAAGGGCCCGGACGGGGAAAGACCAGGCCATCCCCTTGAGTTACAGACAAGGAGAAAAGAGAGAAAGGCAGGGCCCGGAGGAGCCCCCAGGAGGGCGATGTCCCCACCCCGTTCCACATTCAGACAAAGCCACAAAGCCCCAGCTCCTCAGGGCGCAGCTGTCAGGCATTGACTGCGCCCTGGGGTAGGGGGTAAATGTCCCCCCAACACAAGAGAGGACCCCACCCCAACGCCTGGGCGAGGCACAGGGTCACTCCTGTTGGCATCCTGCCTGCAGGCCCAGGACAGGGGTCCCAGAAGCCCAGGCCCAGCGACTGAACAAGCGGGGTCCTGGTTTCCTCCTGGGATTTGGGGCCCACTGTGCTGTCCTCCAGCACCAGAACCCCAAGGTCGCCCCACGCCGGGTGTTCACAGGAGTCCACGCTGCAGACAGCTGTCCTCTAACCCGTCTGTCTCTGCAGAGGGCCACGTGAGGGACGACAGCCCAGCTTCCGGGACTCCGAGGTCCGCGCCGTCTGCGGGCACCGCTCTCCTGCTGGCCGCCGCCTGCGTCCTCCTGGAGGCCCTGGTGTAGGTGCCCTGCAAACCCGAGGCCACTGCTCTGGTCTGGGACTAAAAGACAATCCGCTGTGGGCCGCACCCAGCCCTGTGCTTCTACAAACCAAGCAGCTTCGCTCCACAAAACCTGTTTGTTAAAAAAAAAAAAAAAGTCCTAATCCTGGGCGGGCTGGGGAGTTTGCTCAGCCGCACAAGCCCTGTCTGGCAAGCACAAGGTCATGGGTTCAATCTCCGGTACCAAAATAAAAAAAGTCTTACCTATCTGGTGCCCAAGTCTGTGTTGTTTTTTATTTTGCGGTTTTTTGTTTGTCTGTGAGACAGGGTCTCACTATGCTGCAGTTCAGGCTGGCCTTGGGCTCACTTTGTAGCCCAGGCTGGTCTTGAACACACAATCCTCCTGCCTCAGCCTCCTGAGTACATGTCTGTGTTTCTTGATATGTGTGTAACTTTTTAAAAGAATTCCTAATACTTTTAAAGAATTAAATCCTTTAATTCAAGTCATTAAAGGCTAATCCTAATGTGGAACTGACCAGTAGATCAAAGTCAGTTAAGAAAATTCTATTGGGGTTTTTTTTGAGGGCGAGGCACTGGGAATCAAACTCAGGGCCTCATGCTTGCCAGGCAGGTGCTGTGCCACTGAGCCATATCCCCAGCCCTTGTTTTGTGGTTTCTAAAACAAGGTTTTGCTGTGTGGTCCAGGTTGGCCTCCAACTCCTGGCCATCTTCCTGCCTCGGCGTGCTGAGTGCTGGGATCTGAGTGCACCACCACACCCGCTCAAGGCATAAAGAGAATGAGGAACGTTTAGCTGTAAGCTGAGTGATGCAAAGCTGCGTATCATACATGCCGTCTATGAACACACTGGAGCATGGGAAGTCTCTGACCAAAATGGGAACGGGGTGAGTCATGGTTGATGACAGTGAGATGACAGTGGGCTTTTCCCTCCGAATTATTATTGAGACAAGGTCTCAGTGTATCTCAGGTTGGCCTCAAACTCACTATGCAGCCAGGCTGGCCTTGGACGTGTGGCCATCCTCCTGCCTCAGCCTCCCTGGGTGCTGGGATTGTAGGTGTGCACTACCACACCCAGTTTTACCTTTTCATTTTGAGACAGGGTTTCCAAGTCATCCAGACTGGGTCCCAATTTGCCATCCTCCTGCCTCAGCCTCCCCAAGTGCTGGGGTTACAGGTGAGCACCACCACACTTGGCAAACACGTTTCCCTGCTTTAGCACTGGGAGTGGAACCCAAAACCTCAGGGGCTCACCCCCGAGCCCCACTCCCAGCCCTGGATGCCACGTTTGCAAAGCTGGCATGGAACACACCTTTGAGGCTGTGGGCTTTGCAGTACAGAGGCACCCACCTTAGGGCAGGGACAGCAGGCTACATCAAAGGTGCCTTGTGGGGAAACGCAGTCTGGGGCTCCCTGGTGTCCCCAGCTCTGCGGAGGAGGGGGTGCTATCCAGTCTCCACTGCCCGCCCAGGTCAGCTATAGTGCCCCACCCCCACCCCATCTGAAAGGGCAGATACTGAGAGCTGGGGGGACCTGGGCACAGACCACAGGCCTCACCCGGCTCCCCCTGGTGGCCAAGGACAGAGGCCTCTGGTCCACTGAGCCTTCAGCCTGCCCCCCTGGGAACGGTGCCCTTTGGAAGCCGAGATGTGCCCGGGCAGCTGTGTCCAGGCTCAGCACCCCATCCGGTGCCTGCAAACACCCCGAAAAGCTCACTGCCCTGGTGATCCCCCTGGGAACCTTGACCCGTCTCATCTGTTCTCAGAGGACGACCAGGAAGACTCGGTGACAGCGCCATCCATCTCCCTGGCCCAGCTAAGGGGTCGGACTCAAAGGGCACGGCCCAGGTCGGGCCAGGAGGACACGGCCAGGCCTGGCCATGGGGCACCTGTCCTCTTCCAGGCTGGCTTTCCCTCTTGGTACTGAGGGTTAAACCCAGGGCCTCCAGGTGCCAGGCAAGCACTCTGCCACCAAGCTACAGCCCCAGCCCTTGTTATTCAAGACAGAGCCTCTCTAAATTGCTCAGGCTGGCCTTGAGCTCGTGATCCTCCCGCCTCAGCCTCCCAGTAGCTGGGATGACAGGCCTGTGCCACCGTACCCGGTGTCCTGCGGGGTTGAGCGAGGTTCCTGACTGAATCACCGGGGAGGGGAGGGTCCTCATTCCCTGTAGAGCTTCTGTCACAGGTTGTCAGGGCCTCGGGGGCCCCTCTGGGGGACGAGAAGTCCAGAAGGAGGCGTCTGTCCCTGTCATAGTCACCCTGTCCTTCAGGCCTGTTCCCTCTACTCCGACAGGGGCCTCGAGGCGGGACCTCTCCCACATTCTCTTCCGTCGTGGGTCACCTCTCCCCATTCCTCCTCCCCGATGACACTTTAGATAAGATGACACCATCAGAGAGCATGCACACAGCTGGAAAGTGTCTTGGTGACTCTGGCCCAGGGTCACCGGGAGCCTGGGAGCCAGGAGTCGAGTTGGGTCAGGGACAGAAGGCATCACCTGCTTCTGCACAATGGTTCCCAGGGTCCCGGTGGGGAGCCCAGGCTGCCCAGGGGCGGAGGCACCAGCCCCGGGTCAGGCCCGTCCCCGAAGTCCCGGGCGGGAGGTGCTATACCCACGCCGTGTGTCCCAGTCAACCCCAGCTGCATGGTGAGCGGGGCCGAGCTGCTGCCCGAGAGCCACAGGGGACCCCCAGGGCACGGGGACCTCAAGCCACAAGGTGTCCACCAAGCAAACCCGGAGCAGCCCGTCCTGGCCGGTCTCCCCCCGGCCTCCAGCATCTTCATGATCATCGTCCTGGTCATCATCGGTTGCCCTTTATTTCCCAGCCCAGCCGTGGTACATGGTGACCAGGCCTGTGGACACGGCTTTGCCCCTCCGTCTCCAGGACACACGGTGACTGCCTGTGAGCAGGTGCTCACTGTCTCCTGTCTGTGCCCACACCGTGGCCGCGTCCCACCGGGTGCACACAAGGCACGGAGAGCACGTCCAGCCGCGGGCCGGTCCCAGACCCAGCTCCGCCGTGCCCAGACGTGGACCCCAGACTCGGCAGGCAGGCGCGGTCTGCAGGGAGCCAGCGCCAGGCCGGCTTCTGGGTGGAGAACCGGGAGACACGCGGCTGAGAGCCAGCCCCCTGCTCCCCCTCCGGCGAGGAGAATCGCTGTCCTGTGCTTACACGCAAAGGAGGTCCAGGGAGGGCAGATTCTTGCACGGTCGCCCGAGGCCACGGGGTGCAGGAGGAGGAGGGGCGGGGCGGGGTTCCACAGCTGGACCCCAGCCCGGAGGGACAAGGACCCGCGCATGCTGTGGGCTCTGGGGACCAAGATGTGGCTCCAGAAGCCCCAAAGAGCGGCCACCGCTGACCGCTGGGCCATTACGACACATCCCGTGGTGTTTTTCTTCTACGGTATCTATCGGGGACGGACCCCAGGGCCTTGCACACGCTGGGCGAGTGTCGGACAGCTGAGCTGCAGACGGCAGAGTCCTTGAGGCTGAGCCCAAGCGCCTCACACCGGCTTGCTTGTTTCTTTGTTTGGAGCCAGGCCTCACACCTACTACGAAGCCTGGGTTCATCTCGAGCTCCTGTGGATCCTCCACGCCCCGATTAGGCCTCATTTTACGAGCTGTTTCTTGGCGGACTTGTTGATAGCTCCAGAGAGTCTGAGAAGCCAAAGGTCACCAAAGGCTTTCCTGGAGCCCAGTGCGTCTGCCCAGCCATGGCCAATCCTTCAAGACACTCTTTTGCCTACTAAATATTCAGGTTCCCTGTGGATTTTTAAAAAGGGGAAATGAGTATTTAAAATCCTACCCAGGCAAGGCTTCACACACCAAGAGTCCCAATGACTCAGAAGGCTGAGGCGGGAGGATCCCCCGGAGCCTAGGAATGTGACTCGAGATTGGGCAAGGCAGTGAAATACTATCTCGAAAGACAAAGTGAACAAATAAAACACCTCAAAATCTCACCGCAAATATATTTGACGACCATTTTGAATCCTATCTTTTCTGCTCATGTATAACATTTAGCAGCAGAAAAACCCCCAAAACAGAATGCACATGTGTGTGCACGCGTGTGTGTTGTGTGTGTTAAGAATCAAACCCAGGGCCTTGCACTTCCTAAGCTAAGCTCTGCCGTTAAGCTGCACCACAAGCCAAAGTGAGCTTTTGTTTTGCTTTGTTTTGTCTTACTTTTTGAGACTGGGTCTCACTACATAGTCCAGGTTGGCCTCTGTCTCACAGAGATCCTCCTGCCTCAGCCTCCTGAGTCGTGGGATGTCACCACACTCCCAACATTAGTTCTTACACTTAAATACACTTCCGCAGTGACCCCGGAGTTGCCTTCGGTCTGGAAGCTGCGACTCCTGTGGCCCGGTCCTGAGCACGCGTCCAAGACGTCCTCTTGCTCTGAGCCTGCACCCTGTCCGGGGTGCTGGCCCCGCCTGCACAGCAGCGGGAGGATTCGGCAAACTCGACTGTCGCCAGCAGCTCTGTCTGGGATTAAAGGCTCTGACGAACAGCACGCCCCGCTCAGCCCTGCTGTAAGGTGACCCCTCGGGTGACCGGTCACACAGTGAGACCCCGCGTGCAGATAATCCGGGGCCGTGCCGAGCTCCGCCCGGGCGGCTCACCAGCCAGGGCTGTGGACCGAGGCCACATGTCCTGCAAGGAGAACGCTGTGACTCTGCACCCATCTGGTGCCCGTGACCTTGACGGACGCTTCTGCGCCTCCTCCCAGGGGTATAAAAGTGGGGACCTGAGGCTGAGGACCAGGCAGCGGCCTCGGGGAGCCCAGGCTCAGTGCAAAAAGCAGCGGCAGGCTCATCCCTAAGGTAAGCGTGGGCAGGGGGTCACCCGCACTTCTGGGGCCCGGGCCGGGCCCAGCATCCCTCACGCCTCCCTCCTTCCCCGGCCATCAGCTCGGGGATGACCGAGCCCTTTTTAGTTTTCCTGTTGAGACAGGCTCCCGGGTTTTACTACGTTTCCCGGGGTTGGGCTGGGCTGAGTGTTGATCCTCCTGCCTCAGCCTCCCTCAGGAACGGGATTATCGGTGTGTATCAGCAGCACAGCAGACGTTTTTAATTCCGATGAAGCATGTTGATTATTGTTTGGTGGCTCACGCTGTTGGTGTCACGTCAGAGAACTCTTTGCCAAGCCTCAAGTCATGGAAAGTTTGTCCCCTGCTTTCTCTTAAACATTCCGTATTTAGATCGCTGGTCCCCGGGAGGTTAATTTTTGTGTAAAACGGGGTTTGGGCTGAGGTTTGCTGGCACTGTTGTGTTCACTAACACCCTAGGGTTCCTAAACCGAGTACTGAGCACCCTGTCCTTTCTCTGCTGGTAATGACATCCCCGAGACAGTCTTCACTTCCAAGTGACTTAGTGGCTGGCTGAGTCTTTGCCTTTCACATGGAAATTTTAGAAGCAGAAATTCAGAAAATTTACATGTACTTTATGTTATAAAAAATCCAGCTCAGATTTTTTGTTTGTTTGTCTTGTTTTCTTTTTGGTATTGGGGATCGAACTCATGACCAGGCGCTTGCAAGGTAGGTGCTTATGCTGCTGAGCTAAATCCCTGGTCCTTTGTTTTGTTTTCTTGAGACAGGGTCTCACTACATAGTTCAGGTTGGTCTTGAACTCACTATGTAGCACAGGCAGGCCTCAAACTCATGGTGATCCTCCTGCCTCAGCCTCCTAAATGCTGGGATTACAAGCATGCATCACCATGCCCAGCTCCAGCTGAGGTTTTTGTTTTGTTTTGCTTTTGTCTTTTTGAGATAGGGCCTCGCTGTGCAGTTCAGGTTGGTCTTGAGCTCACTTTGTAGCCCACGCTGGTCTCAAACTTGCAAAGATCCTCCTGCCTCAGCCTCCCCAGTGCTGGATTACAGGCGTGCACCACCACACCCAGATTTAACGGGAGCGTTTGAGCTATTATTTCTTCAAACACTTCTCCCGCACCTCAGTCTTTGTGCTTTGCAGGTCTCTGCACTTGCTTTTTTCGGTCCTTTCACCAGAAACCCAGATCTAGGCACCCGGGGCTGCAGCCGGGAAGGCGGACAGGCTCGCTCCCGCGACCGGGACCACAGCGCCCCCTGGCGGAAAGGCGAGTCTCCTGCACGCGGGTTCTCCCTCTTCCCTCCGAGGACACACCCCCACTCCAACCCCACCCCGCCCGCGGCTCAGGCCAAACTGTTGATCAGGAGCGAGCGACGGTGCGGGGCTGCTTCCTCCAGCGTCCGGAGCTGGAGCCTTCTGGTCAGCATCATAATGTGCACACGTGTGCGTGGTGGCGCACACCTGTAATCCCAGCACTCTGGGAGGCTGAGGCAAGAGGATCCCAAATTTGAGCTCAGCCTGGGCAACTTAGGGACTTATTAAAACCCTGTTTCAAAGTAATAATAATATTTTTTAATGCAATGCAAAGGCCCTGGGTTCAATCCCCAGTACCATAAAAAAAGGAGGAAAATGTAAAAAGTGGTTAAACACGGAGATGAGAAAAACAAATACAAAATAGTGGCTTTTTGGAGATGTGGCCAGGCAGGAAGCCTTGGCAGACATAGACGGCAGCTCTACACCAGCCACGCTGGCCTGGGACCCCTTCCTACACCCCAAAACTCTTCAAAACGGAGCAGACACCTTGATTCTGGCTCAACGCCCGCCTGACCCCACAGCTCGGGGACTCACGGGGCACAGGTGTCCCGCTCCGCTCTGTGATGGGCTGGACAGTGCTTGCCCTCCACGGCGTGAGCCTCGCAGGCAGGAGGGGGCAGCACTCGGTGACTGGCAGGCGTGGAACGGGAAGGGTCCCTGAGCTCACGTCTTCCCCAGGCAGTGGTGACAAGCTGTAAGCAGCGGCACTGACTCGCTTCAGAGAGGCCCAGTCTTTCTTTCTGTCTCCTCCTTATATGCCCCACGCTGGCCTCCTGCTGGAGATTCTCCTGCCTCAGCCTCCCGAATATATTGAGAGGGCAGTTGTATGCAGAGGTGCCGGCTGCTGGAGCGTTCTTGGCTGAAGAGATATGGGATTGGACGGCACTTTGCATGTCCCGCCGTCCATCCCCCTCTGTCACCTTTCTCAAGGCAAGAGACGGAAGCGCAGACCTGGGGATATGACTGTCCATGGTACAGGGGTGAACCCTGGCCATGAGCCAATGCAGAGGCTGGAAGAGGCCCTGCGTGACCCCCTATTCCCGAGAGGAGAGTCCTCCCTGCCATCCTCCTCCCCCTCTTCCTGTCCTCTTGCTCTGCCTCCTCCCCTCCTCTAAGTCACCCAGGCTGGCCTTGAATTTGTGATCCTCCTGCCTCATCCTCGCAGAAGGCTGGGCCCACAGGCATGTGCCACTGTCTTATTTTTGCATTTTCCTAAATGTGCATCCCTAAAGCTGCGTTCCTTTTGTGTCCTGAGGCTGCAGCACTGGGGCTAATTCCTGCTATGGTTCTGCTCACGGTGAGGGCAGTGACTAAGCAGGGGACGGGGTCTCCCACCCTCAGGTGAAGGGCGCTGTTTCCTCTGAGGAGATCGCACTCTTTTCCATCAGGGCACCACCCGCACCTTCCACAAAGTGACCAGCAGGGCAAAGGTGGAGGGCGGGGAGGAGGGCGCTGAACCTCGGTCTGTCTGGTTCCAGTAGTTCTTGTTCTAGGATCTTGAGGTTCATCATGAGATTATTTATTGGTGCTCACTCTGTTTCTCTACCTAATTTTGTGTGTGTGTGTGTGTGTGTGTGTGTGTGTGTTTTGGTTTTCACTGGCCTCAAACTCTCGGCAATCCTCCTGCCTCAGCCTCCCAGAGAACTGGAATTATAAGCATGCACCCCCATGCCTAGCTAAACTCTGAAGCTTTTGAGCACCAGTGTGATGCTAAACACAGACAGTTCCACACCACACACTTACTACCTTCCAGTTATATGTCCAAGATGCTTATGAAACAAACGAATTTCATATTTCCCCTTGGGTCATATCCCCCCAAATATCCCACTGCGTAGACACAAATATCCCCACATCAAAGGACAAATTCTAACTCCCAAGCACGTCTGATCCCAAGCATCTTGGATAAGGGAGATTCAGCCCCTGTATTTATTCAGAGCTTTATAAACAGCAAAACATTTCCCATCTGTGACCAAACTTGAACTTGAGAGAAAGTTGGAGGTGAGGAAGAGGTGGGGACCAGAGAGTTTCCGTGTCAGGCAGCGGCAGCCCCGGAACGAGGCTGGCCTCCAACACCTCCCCTGCCCCGGTGACCCGGTCACTGTCTCCAAGGTGACCACGGCCCACCCCTTAGCTGAGTTCTGGAGCCATGCGTGCAAATGCCCCGTTACAGTTCGGATCTAAAATGTCCCCTGAAAGTCCGCACCTGTGGGCAGTGACTGGACCATGAGGTGCTGTGCCCAGCAGGGGATTCACTGATGGACAAGTTCCCAGCTGACTGAGCTGTTAGGACGCGGGTCCTGGTTGCAGGTGGTCACTGGGGTAGGACCCAGAAGGACGTGTTCCTGTCGCTGGCTGCCCCCCTCTCTCCCTGCTTCCTGGCTGCCAGCGGTTGGACCAGCCCCTTCTGGCGCTGTCTGCGTCTGGGAGAGGCCAACCATGAGCGAACCCGCCGCAAGGTGAGCCAGTTAAACTCTCCCCCTTTAAACCGTGGGTGTTGGGCGTTAGGTCCCAGCAGTAAGAAAGTGACTAACAGTGCTCCTTCGGCACTTCCCCTGGGACGTGGGCACCAGGCAACTTGGATTCAAACCGCTCCTGGCACTGCTGGGCGCAGGACCCACTGCACTCAGAGGTGAGAAAATTGTCTTCATATAAAAAACGGAGACTTAGATTATCCAGAATGTACGAAGTGTGACCGACAAATGTGGTGAATATTTAAACCAAAACATTACCACAATAAAAGACCCACTGCCTTGAAAAGCCCCCAGGTCCTCCCCGGGCTTGGAACACTCACCCCACCGTCCTGGCCACTTTCTGCCGCAGCTCTGGAGTCCTCTGTCCCGAGGGTCTTTAGCTGCACCGCTGCAGGTGCCTCGATGTCCTGAATAGGTCAGAAACGTCCCCGTTCAGGGTCAGTTTGATTCCGGGAGGAGCCCTTCTGTGAGTCCACCTCTCTGCGGAATGGCATCCATCGGCTGCATTCGCCCTGATTTTGGTCACAGCTCATAAAGTCACAAGAGAGGATTTCCAGAACTGCTTCAGAAATCGGCAGGAAGGGGGCCAGATGCAGCACTCGGGAGGCCGAGGCAGGAGGGTGGCCAAGGCTTCGATGCCAGCCTGGGCTGCACAGCAAGCCTGACGCAGAAAAGAGGGCGGCCTCAGACGGGACCCCTTCGCCCCTGCAGGGCATGAACCACCAGTACACGCGCCGCGAGGTCTTCTGCGGGAACACCTGCCACGACCTCACGCGCTTCTGGGAGCACGAGATCGGCAAGCAGGCGCGAAGGCGGCAGTCGGAGGAGCTCCGCCTGGGCCGCAGCGCCCTGAGGAAGTAGGGGCCCTGACCACGCTGCATTTCTAGATCGCCTGGAGCTCACAGCCAGCGGGGGGCTGCAGCGCCCCTCCCCCAGCCGCCCGCCTGCGGAATCCCGGCCCTGGGCCTCACTGTCCGCTTGGTTGTTTTTAAAAGTAAAACTGCCCGGTACACCCCCCCCCCGCCCCAAAAAAGTAAAACTGGCCGGGCGCAGTGGTAGCCGCCTGGCACCCTGGCACTCAGGAGGCTGAGGCAGGAGGACTGCTATGAGTTCAAGGCCAGTCTGGGCTACCTAAGGAGACACTACTTGTATGAATAAATACAGACTGGCATATATTAATTTTGCAAGCCCCCTGCATGCCCTTTTACAATCTGAAGGCTCACACAGTTTTGGGGGTGGGGGAGGAAGGAAGGCTGTGTCCCTGGGCAGGCGACCAGCCCCTTCTTCCTGGGCCCCGGCTCTGTCTCCAGGCTGCGGGAGGAATGGAGGCAGAAGCTGGAATCAAAGCTGAGGCTGCGGAACCCGGAGGAGACAGAGAAGCGGCCGAGCCCCCGCTGAGCGGCCTCCTCTGCACCCCTGACCACCCGGGGTCCCTGCGATGGAGTCTTCAGCACACGTCTGGACAGACCCGGGGTGGGGTGGGGGACTGCCACCGAACCGCTTCTGATTTTGAAATCCGCGTGGTTTTAGTTCCGGGGCGCACCGAGGGGCCCCCGACCCGCGTGCTCAGCTCACACCCCGCGTGGCAGTCCGGCTCCGTCCTCCCTCCTAGGAAACCTAATCTCCTGTAACCCCTTCTCTTGCCTGCTTTGGAGGAAGAGAGAAATGCGCCCCCTGCAGAAACAGCAATAGTGTGAATAAACGTGAAGTGAGGTTTGAAAATACCTTGAGCCTTGTGTGAGTTTAACTGGCGTTTTCCAAAACACAGGAGCAGGGATGACCTCAGAGTGGGGGTGATAAAATCCGTGCGGTGTCCCTGCCCACACCCAGCCTGAATTCCAACGCCGAGGCCAGCCTGAGCTGCAGAGTGAGACCCTGTCTCAAAAAGGCCCGGCCCCCACCACGCAAGCAGAGACCTGGCTGGCCTCTCAGCCTGCCTGCTGTCCTACCAGAGGACAGGCCTGCAGGGGTCCCGGCTGGTCCCTGGGTGAGGGCCGTGGGTCTCCACGGTCCCCTTCCAGGACAGCAATGGACTCTGGCCAAGAGGCGGGGAGGGAAGTAGAGGCTTGGGGCTGGGAAAACCATTGCTGTAGGGAGAGCTTTAATAGCATAGATGGGCCGACAGGTGAAACGGTTTATGATCTCTTAGGGTTCGAATCTCTTTCAGGCTGAATCTGCGTTGCAACTGAGAAGATTTTCATTGATTGGTATGTCCGGCTTACAAATGTTTTAGGTTGTTTTTTGTTGTTGTTTGCAAAATACACATTTATCAGTATGCACAGAATGAAGTTGTTTTTGAAGGACTGATACATAAATTTGCATGTCCACTTGTGTGCATCTTTCTTACGTTTTTAATTTTACTTATTTTTCAAATTTATTTTGGTTTTTTGAGATAGGGTCTCAGGGTATAATTCAGGCCTTGAACTCACTATGTAGCTTAGGCTGGCCTCAAACTCACAGTGATCCTCCTGCCTCAGCCTCCCAAGTGCTGTAATTATAGGTATGTGCCATGTTTCAGGAAAAACACGTTTCCCTGGAACCCGGTAGATGGGTAACACAGGGTTGGTTTGCTCAAGGTCTGGAAAAGCCCTGGAAGACGACAGCAGCTCAGAAGTCCAGCTCTCAGTCCATCCTAAGGGCTCCCTGGTGACCCTTCGGGGTCTGAATGGTCCAGGTTGCTGCCCCAGCAGCCTTGGCACCCCAGAGAGGGGCAGACCCTACTTCCCCTTGTCTCGTCTATAGGGTCAGCAGGGTAGAGCACCTTGTGGACCTGGAGTCCTGGATGAGGGCCGGGAAGTACGGCTGTGGCCATGCGGCCAGGTTGAGCCGGGAGCACCGGGAAGGTGGGGACCCCACCCGGGGCTCCGAGTGTGAGCGTGGACGCAGAAACGTGTCCCTATACTCAGCACGGGTGTGTCGTGGAAGGAATAGAGGCTTGTGCTCCACACAGCTCCTGTTTTCCAGAAGCTTCCAAGTAACGACCTGAGCCAAGGTGGGCTGAGGAGCATGAAGGGTCCACGCTAGGCATGTTCCCTGTCACAGAGGGCGTAGCTTAGCTGTGTGAGTCCGTCAGCGCAGGACAGACTGGGTCGCTAAGCTTCAAAGGCCACTTGCTGACCAGGAAGTCTTCACCATCTTATAGCTGTCCAGACCCTTCCTTGGCCTCTGGAAGGAAGCGTGCTCAGGGTGTGGTGCTTCTAGAACCTTCTCCTACTGGGCCCATTGAAGTCGGGCCCTGCTCTCTATTTCTCCCCCACTTCTCCACTTGGAGCTCCCCCTCCTATCCAATGGATCCCTCACAGTGGGTGCTCCATGACATTCTGGACAGTTGTCCCCACTGAGAGCCTCCCTGGGCCCAGAAGGCTGCCATGGGGACAGCTCCTGAGGCTGCAGGGAACTGGAGGGAAGAATACCAAGATGGCAGACGGCAAGGCTGAGGAGCAGCGAGCTGCACCGGGAGAGAATACGGTTTTCTGGAAAGATCTGCACAGGGTTCAGAAGAGTTCATTCCTGAGCTTGGCTGATTCTGTCAGGGGCCTGTCCAGTAAAGAAGAAAGCGGAGAAGAAGCCCATGTGAGGCACTCAGCAGGGCCCTTGTGGACTGTGACGTGGCTTTCCCAGGTGAGTCCCTGCTATGGTAGCAGCTGACTTGAAGGTCTTCCTAGGAGACCTTTCTGGGAAAATTATTTTATCTTTTTTTTTTTTTTTTTTTGGCCTTTCTCGGATAAGGTTTTGCTATGCAGTTCAGGCTGCCCCTGAACTCACTTTGGAGCCCAGACTGGCCTCCAACTCACAGTGATCCTCCTGCCTCAGCCTCCAACCTCTCCTTTCAAGTGCAGATGCTGGGTATTGTGTTTCAGTAACAAGAAGGCAACTAAAGACAAAGGACAGATTTCATAGCAGCCTTTTTAACTGGCTTATAGAGGAAAATGCCCGGATGGTGTATGGATAAAGGGATCAAGAGAGGTCATTGCAGAAAGTTCTCCGAAGTTGTCTGAGGGGTACTTGAGAACAGGAGCTATTTCCTTAAGCCCTTAAAGGTCTCTTATGAGCAATTTTAAGGAACAAGTCACCCAGGATGCTACAATTGTATTCAACAAAGCTGTGAAAATCGTTCCCTTCCCTGAACTTTTCCAGGGTACATGAGAGTTGTCCCAGATTTTGGTCTCACTTGGGGGGAGAAAGATATCCGTCCCACTCTTACCTAATCCTCCTTAAATTAGGAGGTTGAGTGGTTGAGTTAGATGAGATCGAAGGATAGATTTTCTAAGCACGATACCAAAGAGTGAAATCTGACTTAATGATGATTTTTGAGTATCCCAAATTGTGAATATTAAATACATGAAATAAAATTTAAAAGTTAATATAGCTGGGCATGATACATGCCTATTACCTCCACTATTTGAGAGGCTGAGGCAGGAGGATCACAAATTCCAGGCCAGTCTGGCAATTTAGAAAAATTCTATCTCAAAATAAAAGGTGCTGCTGCAGTCAGGGGTTGCAAGGAGAACAATGACACACAGGACACAGAATTTACAGTATTATTTACAATGGTCACCCAAACGGTCAAATACAAAGAAAGTGCAGGAAATCTGTCCACACACTGACGACCCAGAGAATCCAGCTGAGAGCCTGGATCCCCTGGCGATAACCTGCATGAGTCCAGCTGAAATCCTAGAACCCACAACAATGACTCATGCAGGTCTGTTTCATAGATCTGCGCTGGGAAGGCCCAAAGGTCAGTGGTAGAAGCTAGAAAGTCTATGCCAGCAGGGTGAAGGATCTGTGTCAGCAGGTGAGGCCAGCGTGATAAGCTCCTCCAGGAGAACCAACAGCTCCAAACAACACTCACTCAGGAGAACCCACAACACTACCCCCCTCTCCAGGTCCCTTTATGCTGGCAGCAGGCCTCAGGTGGGCATCCATGCTCCACACCAGGCTGATTCAGTTCAGCAGGTGTTTAAGTTGACCACCAGTGACCAGTCCACTACAGGTAAAAAGTCGCTCAATAATAGAGTGCTTGTCTACCACACAAGAGGCCCTGGGTTCATCCCCCAGCCCTGCAAAACTAACTAGCAAAGATTTTTAAATATTTTTGACATATGTTTTATTCTACTTCCATGGAAGGCTGGGCTTGGCTTGAGGACCTGTTTTAATCCACATAACATGGGCAGGACTGATGGCCAGGTCCAAGCTGTGGCCTTCGGAGACCGAGGGTGCTGCCAACTCCTGACCTCTGTAAGGTGCACACGCCCAGGTAGCTGCCTTGTCCCCTGGATGTGACACTGAAAGCAGCATGGAGCCGAAAGCGAGTCATCCCTGCAGACCCAGAGACAACCCCCAGCACCCCCGGGTGCTGCTGCGATGGAGGGGTTGTCACATAGCAAACTAAGACGCACATTGCATAAGGTGAACCGAACACGTATGGCAGAACTTTGTCAAGAGATGGTGCTAGAGGGCTTCCAGTAGGCTGGGTTTCTGTCTTGGTTACTTTTCTCTCGTTGCTGAGACAAAACAAATGCCCAAATGCCCTGATGCCCAAAATTAGGGAAGAAAAGGTTTATTTAGCTCACAGTTTGTGGAGGTTTCAATCCATAATCAGCTGGCTCCAAGGCAGGGTAACATGGCACAGGGGCAACTATTCATGGCACCGCCAGGCACCAAAGGGGACAAGAGCAAAAAGTGGGCAGTATGGAGAGAAGACTTTCTGTCCCTTAGGTGGTATGTAGGCCACACCCTCCTGGGTGCAGCACTCACACCCATCATCCCAGCATTGGACCCTGAGTTGGTCACAAACTCTAGATGCCCAACCCCATGACTGCATGAGGCTGTGGGGGGACGTCCAGACACAGACCGTAACAGTGTCTTAGTCTGTACTGTGTTGCTATAACAAAGTACTGAGACTGGGTAATTAATAAAGAAGGGAGATCTACTTCTTACAATTCCAGAAGCTGGGAAGTCCGAGGGGGAGGGAACTTAGCACAGCAGTGTCCCCCGGTAGAAGCAGAAAGAGCAAGAAAACCCGCAGAGGAAGGGAGCAGCAGAGGGACAAACTGGCGTTCCTAACAAACCCACGCTGGCAATGGCGGAGCCCTCAGGGCCCAATCATCTTGTCCCAACACGTGAACACTGGAGGAGACACTCAAAACGCAGCCCTGGGAAAGTGGCGAAAACTGCACAGCAAGCTGGGGACACTGTGACTTGTGTTACTGTCACAGTGTTACTGTCACGTCACAGGCGTGAGGTGGCCTACACCAGCTCCACCAGGAGCTGGCCTTCCGTGTCTGACACTTGTCACGTGGCATCAGCCCTGCTCACCGCAGTTGCCCAAGCACGCAAGGCCCGGCTCGACTAGTTAGAGCCCGGGTGAGCCCAGAATGTAGGCCGAGCTACAGATCCCAGATCAATGAGAGGACGCTAATCCAGCCTCCACGTCTGCCTGCATGAGGGTTCTTAGCCCTCGTTAACTCCGAGTCTCCCACATGGGGCTGGGAGCTGATGCTGAGAGAGACCAGAAATGGAAACCCGTGTGGTCCCCAACACGGTCGGGGACAACCTGGTGGGGAGGGGAGGAGCTTGGGGGCAGCAGAACCAAGATGCGGAGCCAGCCTCAGCCAGTTTGGGGACAGAGCATTTGCTGTCCTCCAGCACCAGGGCGTAAAGGACAGGCCTTGCCCCTCTCGCCGTGTCCTGGACTGCACAACTGCCGAGCCCAGCTGCCTCGTTTCTTGGCCGTGGGTCTGAAGGTCATTCTGGAAATTGCTCTTGAAAATGGAGCCCCTGGTGGGGGCGGGGGAGAGAAGCAAGTTGATGTTCAAATGTAGGCTAATTTGTTGTGTTCACCTGGGCACAGGTTCCCAGGTGTGCAACTCGGGGTGGGAAGGGCCTCCTAGATCCCCAGGGCGCTCAGCACGAGACAGAAGGGAAGCCCCTGACTCCCCCCTTTTTCCTGTGCAGGCCGGAGGGGGGGCGTGGTTTGGCCAATGGCTGTCACACCCAAGTGGACCAGGATGGCTTCCCTCCTGCCTCTCCCGTGGGGTTGCTTTGTGGCCACCACCCAGGCTGCTCCAACAGGAGGTACAGCTTGGCCACCAGACGCAGTGGCCTCCCCTGCTCCAGTCACTGCTGCCTCCTCTTTGAAGAGGAAAGGGAAGGGAGGCAGGAAAGCTGCTCCTGCCACAGCTGAAATCATGAACACCCCCAAATCTCAGTAGATAGGACGGACACAAATAATCCTCCTGAAGGTTCTCATTTCAGTTCCCCTTACTCAGGGAGGTCCGACAGCTGTCAATCAACCAGCTCACCTGCCACCATGGCAACCGGACTGCCCTGGAGGCCCCATTATTTGAACTGACCATAGCCTGTGCTTGGACCAATCAAAAGACCCAAATCTGAGCCAATCACAGGGCTGCAGCTACTGTATAAGCAGCCTCTCCTCCGGCTTCTTGGGTAAGCTGGGAGGACTCTGTCCACTGTGCTGAACCCTTGCTCCTGCACAGCTTCTGTTAAAGCGAAACTCACTCCAGTGGTCTTAAAATCTGCCTATTATTTATTTCTCAGGCAGCCTTGTCTCAGCAGGTCCTGTAAACCTACTCAAGGTTCCTGAGTGGTGTGCATAGAGTGGCCACTTTAAAAGAGAGAGCAATAGTCACTAGGGACAGTTAGCTTAAAGAGCTTTGCATAGTGTTCCTGCCTTAGAGCCAGCCTACTCGTCTGAAACCGTGAGCCCAACTTTAAATCGTGGGTGGCAGGTACTGTGTCCAGCTAAGATACCTGGGAAAGCCCTTTCCCTCTTAAACGCAGTATCTTCATGCATCCGTGGCCAGTGGGCTGACCAAGCGTGTTGGCACCAACCATGGAGTTACTTCATGATCTAGTCCAAATCCATGGCAGCAGATTGGTGGGTCTGTGCCTTCTATTCATGACACACATGGCTGTCTGTGGGAAAGGACCCCATGGCAGTGGACATCGGCAGAACCAGCAAGGCGACCCACTCTGCCGAGCCCAAGTAAGGACCCCCGTTCCCTGCATGCAGCCTCACGTGGGCATGAGAATCCAGATCAACACACAAGACCCAGAAAGGCTGGCAGATGTGCCCGGCTGCAGCCCGGGGTTGGGTGCCACAGGGGCTCAGGGGTGTCGCCCAGCCCTGGCAGGCAGTCTCCTGAGGGTAGTGCTGGGCGCTGGCTATGGTGCAAGGCCTCTTCCCATCTGCAGACGGGGCTGCATTCCTGACGTAGAGGAACCCCAACCCCAGCAGGTATGCAAGGGTGCTGGGCTCCAGGGCGGGCAGTTATGTGGGCATCTGTGAGACATGTAGTGCCCTCATTGCCCACAGGCAGCAGATGTCACTGTCCCTCACCCCAGAGGAGGCCAGAGTGGTGCTGGGGTCTCCTTGGCACAGCAGGACAGGAGTCAGGGGTTCTCCCTGCTCACAGCTGGAGGACTGAACCCTGTCTTCCCTCTCCAGCCGGTCTGTCCCCACCCGGGGGCTTTCTTGGGGATGCCACAGCTTCCTGACTACTGTGGTTTGGATCTGAAATGCACCCCACATGCCCCTGCACTGACAGCTGTCCCCAGCTGGTGACAGAGAGGTGGAAACTCAGGAGGTGGGGCCTGGCTGAAGGAAGAGGCACTGGGGGTGTAACGGGACAGTGTGTCCTCAGCTTCTTCCCACCCTCTCTCCCTCTGCCCCGGCTCTTTCCTCCCTTCCATCTCTCCTCAGCCACGCGTCTGCTGGCCTGACCATGAACTGAAGCCCCTGAGACCCTGAGCCCAAGTAAACCTCTCTTGCTTTCCGTCACTCTCCTCAGGTATTTTGTCACAGTCACGACAAGCCGACTAGTCACTGGCAGAAATCGAGCTCTGGCCCTGTGTTCAGACTGACACACTGGGTGGAACCAGACCAGAAGTCTCTCCTGGTCCTTCTGGAGCAAGGCACGAAGGGGCCGGGGGAGCCCAGCCTTGGCTCGGCGTGAGCAGCTTCCTTGCAGGAATGAGACTGCCCAAGACCCAGCTGGCTTTGAAGGGTGCTTATCGTCAGGGCCCAGGCTGGCCTCGAGGGTGCCTGCTGTGACCCCCGAAGGCCCACAGAGGCCACAGCATGCCTTTCACAGGCCACTTGGGACTCGCTGGCGGTAAGGCGTGGTCTGTCCGCGGAACAGGCGAGTAGACTGCAATTCCTGGGCTCCAAGCCCTCGCCCCACAAGCCCGGGGCAGAGCCAGGGAGGTGGCAGGTCCTCGGGGACACTCCTGGGGACAGCACACTGCAGCCTGGAGCCTGCTCCCCAGGAACACAGCCACAGGGACAGGGTCATGCGGGCTAAGGCTAAGACAAGAGGGGCTCCTCGCCCCAGCTTCAGGGGTCATCAGAGATGGGCCAGGCGCTGGCTCTGGGGAAGAGGGGGCGGTGCGTGTCCTGGCGCAGAGCTAGCCGAGGTCCCTGAGGTCCCAGTGGCCAGGCAGGTGACGCAGCCTCATGCCTCCCTTCTGGATATGCTCGTAACAGGACTGGGGAGAGGGGCGAGGTTGGGGTCACTCCCACAGAGGCCCACTCAGCCCCAGCCCCGTCCCACGAGGGATGCGGGGCTCCCCCTCCCACCGTGCCCAGGGCACAGCCTTGGAGGTCCCCAGGATGGTGACCTCAGCTCCGCGCCAGGCTCACCTCCAGGGCCGTGAGCAAGAAGTCATACAGGCCGCCGGTGTGGACTGGGTCCATCATGTCCCGGATCAGGTGGATCTCGGCCCCCAGATGCTGGATTCTGGAGAACACCCCGCCCCCAAGACAGTGAGGAGGGGAGAGGGGGCCAGCGGGGCGGTGCCATGCAGGGGAGGCAGGTTGGATGCTCGGTGCCGCCCCCTGGGGTCCCGGGGGTGGGGCTCCTCTCTGGGCCTCAGCTTCCCCGTCTGTCCTGACCCCGACGTCCGCGGATTTCAGGGACCAGGGGCCGGAACCAGGGGCCTCACCGCGCCCGAGACACCACGTAGATGAGCAGCGGCAGCAGGTCGTCCATGGGCAGTTTGTGCTCCCCGCCCAGCACGCGCGACACGGTGGCCTCGATCTCCCCGTACGTCTTCTCCAGCACCTCCAGCTTCTCCCGGGGGTCCACCGTGGTGCTGCAGCAGGTTGGCAGCTCCAGGCTCCAGGTCGCGGCCCTGGGGTGCTGTCCCCCACCCCCACCCCACACTCCCGCCACCCGGAAGACTCACATGATCTTCTGCAGGCACTCGGTGGCCGACAGGAAGCATCTGTCCCTGACCAGGGAGCTCCGCTGGGGAGGGGCGGGGTGAGCTAGGGTCCCAGTGCCAAGCCTTCTGCCACCCACCTCTCCACGTTCTCGGACATAGCCCAGCCGTGCAGAGGACACGGTGACCCTGGCTACACCTCGGGCCTGGCTCTAGGCAACAATGACGGGGCTGCTGGGCTCTGGGCTCTGGGCTGGGGGTCCAGTAATCACAGTGACAGCAGGGTGACTGGGGGCCCTGACCCTCACCTGATTGCTGGTCAGCCGGAGGTCCTTGAGGGGCCACAGGTGCCTGGAACAGGAAACGAGGCGCAAGGAGAAGGAGGCACAGGCAGCCAGGCAGGCGGGGGAATAGGTCACCTCCGCCACCCCGGTGTGCACCCAGAGCCCGAGGCAGGGGCAGCCGGAGACTCCGGAGGAAGCGGTCCTCCAGCCCCATGTGACAAACAGGGCCCGCGTGCGGCCGGAAAGAGGAGCTGTGCGGCCATGGGGAGAGAGGCCAGGGCAAGTCACTCGTGGCGTCCACGCATCAGCGTTGCCAGGGAGAAAGGGTCTTCTCTCAGTGACAGGTGCCCTAGCAGCTCACGCCTGTTACCCCAGCACTTGGGAGGCTGAGACAGGAAGATCATGGAGAGTCCAAGCCAGCCTGGGCTCCACAGCGAGTTCAAGGCCAGCCTGAACTGCAGAGCCAGACCCTGTCTCAGAAAACAGAAGAAGAGGGGACTTCCTGTCCCTACTCTCCATCCGAGTGCCCAGCACTTGCTCGGATTTGGGGGCCAGTCTGGCTAGTGATGGAAGCATTCAGGGTGGGCCCAAGGTCCCAGGCCAAGCCAGTAAGGGACTTGAGGGGCCCCGCCTGAGCTGCTGGGAAGGAAATGTCAGTTTCTCGTGGCGGGACACACGCCCCCAGGCTGGGGAGGCTCTGACTTTGGAGCGGCTGCAGTAACATCTGTCATCACCAGGGGGAGCCCGAGGAAAACCAAAGGCTGAGGACAGACGCTGCGCTTTGCAGGGGCGGGGTGGGGGAGGGGCGGCTGGGCCTGGGCGCCGACCCTGGCACCCTTCCGCGTCTCGTCTCATGGAAGCCTGCGCGGGCGCCGCTGGAGGCGGCAGGGGCGGCTCACTTGTGCACGTCCAGGAACTCCAGCAGCTTGGTGTCGGGAAGCACGCTCAGGCTGGTGATGCCCTGGCTGTAAAGCGCGTCCTCCCGCTCGTGCAGGAGCAGGTAGAGGGTGAAGAGCTCCGAGTAGAAGCTGGGCAGCACCAGGGGCAGCACCAGCCTGTGCACCTGCAGGTCCCTGAGAGACGGGGACAGGTTCGGGACAGTCGCCCAGGGCCAGTGCACTGCGTGTGTGCCCCCCCCAGGACAGAGGTCATAGGTCGCCGTGATCCACAACTGACCAATACATGAAGTGTGGCCACCAGTGCAGGCGCCCAGCCTTTCCTTTCCCCAGGGAGGCCCCAAGGGGCTGGCCAGCTGGTCACCTTGTCTCTGTGTCTTCAGGCTCCTCCTCTGGGGCCTGGCCCTTGCGCTGTAAGGCCACCTGCAGCAGACCCCTGCGACCAGTGAGAGGGACACAGTCTGCGACCACGTGCTGACGGCAGCTGCCTCTCCCAGAGCCGGGAACACGGGGCAACTGAGGCCAGCACCTCAGCCACCATGGGGAGAGGGCTGGAGCCAGGGGACATGGGCCAGAGTGTCCTCAGCCCGGCAGCGGGGGACTGAGGCACAGGGCTTCTGTCTGCGGTGACCACTGGGTCACAGCCTGGCCCACAGCGGCTCCAGGTCCCCAGGTCCTGGGACAGCCTTGGACACTGGCCCACAGAATCGCCTGGCTGTGGTCTCTGTCCCCTCTGCTCACAGCTGCATGCTGGCCACCCTCCGACTGGCCCTGAGTCAGAGGGGCCATGCCCCTGGCTACAGAGATGAGGGCAGGTGAGGAGGGCACCGGGAAGGGCTCACCTGTAGGCGGCCCAGAGCTCGCGGGCATGCTGCTTCACCTCCTCCTGCGCCAGCCCCTGCAGGTGCTTGTTGGCCCCGAGGCCCCCGTAGGTGGCCTGGAAGGTCAGCATCAGGGTGCGGAGAAGCTTCCCCAGTGGGTGCCACACGGAACTCAGAGCCTGAGCCGAGGGTGGGGGTGACAGGGACACTCAGCACCCGCTCCACAGCCGGGGAGGCTTCGGCGGTGGCCCAGGGCCCTCACCTTCCGGAGGTACCGCCGCAGGGCCGCGGGCTCTCGGTGACACAGCAGCTCCTCCAGGGCGTCCTCCACCCGGCCTGCTTCGTCCTCCGGGCAGCTCCTGGGCAGCATGGGCCCTGTGTCGCCTCACCTGCACCTGTGCCCACACCTGGCCCCCCGGCCCCGCGGTCCCTGTGCCCGCCTCACCTCTCGCAGCGGCGTGACACCCTCGAGCTCTGCGCGTGGAAGCCCAGCAGGGCCTCCTGCCGCTCCCCGGGGCAGCCGGCCAGCACGAAGTCCCGGAAGGGGCCGTAGACGCCCAGCCAGCGGCTCTCCACAGGGAAGGCGTCCACACCCAGCTGCCTGCCCGGGGACAGTGAGAGGAGGCCACAGGTGAGCTGCAGGCCCCCGACTGGGCCTGGTGAGGTCAGACCCAGGAGAGGGGGTGGATGGCAGCATGTGGATGGGGTGGTCTTGATGAGATGGGCCAAGGGGACGAGCTGTGGGACAGAGAATCCCAGAACTCCAGAAAGAGGAGACAGAAAAGGCGGGGACCGAGGGCTGAGGCCAAGGCCTGGCAGAAAAGCCCAGCACCCAAAGCCCGGGGCACCTCTGCCTGGGGTGGGTCACGCCCTGGGTGACACCTGGCTGGGCTTGTGTGCAGCAGACAGTGTGTCACACCTGTGCCCCACCCAACGTCTCCAAGGGACCACTGTGCACTCCAGCACCTGCTGCCTGAGAGGCTGCGGGCAGGGACCTCGTGTCACTGAGACACCACCGCCTCTTCCTGTCTGAACACCACTGTCCCCCGAGTCCCTCCAAGAGGACAGAGCCTCCAAGAGGCGCTGCTGTCACTACAACTCCCCAGGGCAGAACTCAGTCCTCACAGGGGAGAAAAATGTCTGTCCACCCCCCAAATACCACTACATAAAGCTAGGCATGGCGGTGCAGACCTATAATCCCCTCACTTGAGAGGCCGAGGCAGGAAGATCTTTGAGAGCTTGAGACCAGCCTTAGCTACAAAGTGAGCTCAAGGCTGGCCTGAACTACATCGTGAGACCCTGTCTCAAAAAGACAAAATAAAACAAAAACAAAAAAATGCTGTATGGTAAGAGCAAGCTAGCAAGTTCCCTCCCCGACCTGGGCTGTCAGGCAACCAGGGCCAGGCCAGCGTCCGGCCACCACCTCACAGGCTCTGTCTGTCTGTCTCCTCTATGATTGTTCCACAGTTTCCTTTGCTTCACCCTTTTCTTGTGAGCATCTGCATCGTAAACGCTCAGGGGCTCCTTTTAGAACAACCGTGGGGGTCCGAGCCCTGCCCGCCCCTCGTATCCTCCGCAGGTGTGGGGCAGGCACAGCTCTCCCTGCCCGGAGCTGCCCGTGACTGGGCTCCCGGGCTCTCGGCAGCGCCCAGCACCTCTGCAGAGGCCTCGGCACAGCCGGGCCAGGCGGCCACACTCACCTCTTGCAGGTGCTGCTGGGGTCCGGCGGGAGGGCAGCTGTGTCCAGCACTCCCTGGGTGTTCAGCCCTCTGCCTGTCCTGCTGCCAAACAAGCCCTCCAGGGTGAAGCCGTTGGGGAAGGTGATCTTGCCCTGGAGAGCAGGCGGAGGCAGGGCTGTCACCCACTGGGACGCCCTTGCCTGGCCATCCAGGTCAAAGGGGCTGAGGGTGGACAGGGCCCCCAGCCCAGCGAGGGAGGACAGAGCCCAGGGATGAGCGGGTGCCGGAGGGGCAGGGCCAGCACCCCAGGGGCCCACCCCTTTGTGCCAGCAGTGCCGGCCCCTCCCTGTCAAAGGCTTCCAGAGTCCCAGCGGAGGCACCAGTGCCTCTGGCCGGTCAGCTGAGGCAGGAGTGTACGCCAGGCAGTGATCCCAGGGACAGTGCCCCGGGAACTGGTGCAGCACTGGGGAGACATGGCCAGAGGACCACCAGTGCTCTCTGGACACAAGACACAGCTTCTGTCCCCTCCCAGTGGCTGGAGGACTCTGCCCCACCCTCTGCCCAGCCCTCAGCTTGGGCCAGGGGCAGAGCCAATCAACAGCACCCCAGGTCCCGTGGCCCCACCTTCCCCTCGGGGGTCAGGTCCCTGGTGAAGGTGCCCTCGTACAGTGAGTCATCTTCCGAGAGGAGGACACCAGGGCCCTGGGGGATGGCAGGGGAGAGATGCGTCAGGAGTGGAAGGGGACAGCAGGGGACCCCAAGGGGACCCTCACCTTTGGGCTGCTGAGTGCCAGCCTGGGGCATCTCCCTTCTGGGTGCCTGGCCCAGCCTGGCTCTTCACTCTGGGGTTCCCCCCACTTCCCTGTCACTGCCCCAGGGCCACATGGGCCCCTCTCAGCTTCCTGTTTGTCATTTGCATGCTAGGGACCATGTCTCCCACCCCCAAGGCTCCCTGAGGACCCCACAGGGTGGTGGAGCGCAGGAGTACAGGGGCGTCACTGCACATGTCTTTCCAGCTGCCTCGGGGCTCTGTAGGAATGCTCCTAACCTGAGCACTTTGGGGAAACTGAGGCCGTAAGGGGCCGGGATTCAGCAAGGCCAGGGTATGTGGGCAGCAGAATGGGGTCCCTCAGTGCCTTTCCCTGTCACCCTGGGAGTTGGGGAGTACGGGATGCACTCGCTGCCCCCACTCACCACCATCTTGTCCGCCTGGAAGGTGCTCTGGTAGCAGACACCTGCCTGGGTGACCACGACACCCGGGCCGTGGCGCTGGTCAGCCTGCCACATGCCGATGTAGCGCTCACCCCTAGGGGACAGGATGGGGGTCAGAATCCAGCTGGGCGAGGGCATAGGAGGAAGGCTTCCCGGTGGGGACAGCAGGAAGGGGTGCAAGTCTCGTGTGTGCAGGGCTGTGGAAGCCGGAGCACGAGACAGGTCCGAGGGGGCGTCCAGGGGTCCAGAGTGAGGCTGAGGTGCGGGGGGCTGCAGTGGGGTGAGGTCAGAGGAAGAGATGTGGCCTTGAATGCCAGGCCAGGACCAGAGCACCAAGGGGGCGGGGTGCTGGGGGGCCCATGCAGACAAGGGGGCGGAGGTGTCACCTATTGCTGTCCTCCTGGACGCCATAGCCACTCCTCTGGTCCTTCTCCCAGTGGCCCGTGTACCGGAAGGGCTGGGGAGCCTGGGGCGCACTGTCCAGGACCCCAAACCCGTGCCGCAGGCCGGCCTGGAAGTAGCCCCGGTACACCTCCTCCGAGCCGTACCTGGAGGGGTCACAGAGGCTGGCCTCGCCCGCCTCCCGAGACACCCAGGCCTCACCTGTCCCCCGCCCCGCCGCCTAGGGCCACTTACTCACAGATGCCATAGCCGCATATGCTGCCCTCCTGCCAGTGGCACTTGTAACAGTCGAACTTGTCCTCGGCGCCCTTGGGCACCAGGTAGATGCCAAAGCTGATGAGAGTGGGGGCTGGCGTCAGTGCCCACCCTGCCACCCGGATGCCCATCCCTGCACCGTGTCCCTGCGGCCCTGGGACCCTCCTGGCCCTGGGCCCGTCCCTCCCCAGCAGGATCCTCTCTGTTCACGGCGGGGCCCTAGCTCCCCAATCTCTGTGCTCCTGCTTGGGGTTCAGACGGGGCCTCTGGGGTCCGGCCACGTGTACCCCGCGTCTCTCCACCAGCCTTACCCGTGCTCCAGCCCCCTGCGGAAATTCCCCACGTGATTCCGCCCATCCGGCCACTTCAGGGTCCCCCTGGAACACAGTGGATAGCACCCCCAACCATCAGGCCACCAGACCCAGCCCACCACAGCCTGGGCTTCCACGGAGGTCCCCCTCATCCAACCAGCCCAAGCTCTGAGCTGAGCCCCCTCCCACCTCCCCGTCACTTTAACCCTCTCCACACCAGCAGCCTGGTAGGGCACTCACCACCACCCCTGGGGGGCCCCAGACACCCTAGATTCCCTTACAAGAGGCAAGAGCCTGCCCCAGGAGGCCCCTCTGCACTACCATGGAGGAGCACTCTTCTGTCGGGCATGGTGGTGCTCGCCTGTAACCTCAGCACTCCTGAGGCTGAGGTGGGGGGATCGCTTTGAGTTCCGGGCCAGCCTGGGCTCTGGGCGAGACCCTGACCCCACCACGCCCCCAGCAGCCACTCACTTGCCGTGGGGCCTGCCTGAGCGCCACTCGCCTTCGTAGGTGGCCCGGCACAGGCGGCCCTCAGCGCGGAAGGTGTAGGCCTCGGAGCGACGGGCCGGGGGCTCGGGGGCTGCAGGACCAGCCCCCAGCACCGGGAAGTCCTTCTTGTCACACAGGGCCTGGCGCACGGCCTGGCTCACCTTCCACTGCCACACCACCTGGCAGGGACGCGGGACAGCTCGCCACTCTGCCTGAGACCCTTCCACGTCCCCCTCAGGATCCCCGATTTCCACACTGCTCACCAGGTCCTGGGGGTCCCTGGCACACAAGGAGAACTCTTCCTCTGGCGTGAGGACGCGGAGGGTGCGCCTAGCGGTGGGGGTGACCAGTTGGCCCCAGCACACAGGCAGGGCACAGTGGCGACTTAGGGCTCCCAGGCAGGGGCCGTGGGGTGGAGGGAGGGCAGGGGCGGGAGCTCACCTGTCCTGCTCGGGATACACCCACACCAGCCTCAGATCGAAGGAGTGGACATTGGGGCCCTGCAAAGGACGGTGCGGTCACCTGGCACTGACCCTGTGCATGGTCCCAGGCTGCCCCCTGCCTGCCTCCTGCTGCCTACTCCGGATGGCTTCACCCCAGCCAGGCCTGTGCTGTCTCCTCGGGATCAGCCTGGCCAGGTCACTCACGGCTCCGTGGCCGGCAGGAAAGAGGCGCAAGGCCCAGGCCCGAGGCCAAGAAGGAGCTTGACAGACGCAGGCCAGCCGTGGAGACGGCAGCCAGAGCGAAAGCCCGGGGGAGACAGTGGCCTGGCCCAGGCAGGGGCGTCCCCCCAGCCTGGGCAGGGGTGTGGAATCCGGAGTGGGTCAGCCCCACCTGCAGCAGCACCAGGGCGTCATCAAAGAGCAGCACTCGGTCAGCCCGCAGCGGTGTGGCCGTCACGGGGACGTCCTGGCTGTCCTGCAGGAGGCGGTGAGCCGGGGTGCAGAGCGCATCCTAGGGGATACAGGCTCAGGCAGGCTCCTCCAGATGCTGCACCCCCAGACACCTCCAGGGGGAGCCCAGGCCTGCAAGAGCCACTGCCAGCAGGTGGCACCGTCTGCTCCTCTGCGTCCTCTCCCACAGGCTCCATCCACGCTCACCTGGGCTCTGCTGTCCTTCCCTGTGCCCAGGCCTGTCACTTTCTCTCAGACACAGGGCTCTCTGTGCCCCTGGGCAGGGTGTGACGCGCAGGCAGGGATTCAGGGGTGCTTGGTGACCCCCCATCCCGGAGAGAACCCATTCTGCAGGTTTTTGCCATACTAAGCATAGGTAGGGGTTTGGTTTTTGTGAAACAGGGCCTAGCTGTGTAGTTCAGCCTGGTCTTGAACTCAGTATGTAGCCCAGCCTGGCCTGGAACTGCCAATGATCTTCCTGCCTCAGCTTCCCGAGTGGTGGTATTACAGGCACGCACCTCCACATCTAGCTTTCTGACTGCTTTTCCCCAGAGCCAGGTCAGGGCTGGCTCACGAGCTGCTCAGTGGCTGGACGGGAGTGACCAGCAGCTCTTTGGTTCAGCCCCCAGAGCCCCTTCCAAATGGGGAAACTGAGGCAGGGAGCATACAGCGAGCAGCTTGAGCCACCCAGCAGCCTCATCCTCACGCCCAGTGTGACCCCCCAGCCTGGCCACCCCTCTGGCCCCAACCCACCTTCAGGCGGCTGCTCAGGCTGTGCCCCAGGGCCTGGGTGGCCACAGCCTGGTCCAGTGCCTGCTCCAGGAAGGACTGCAGGTTCCCGTAGAGGGTGATGGCATTCATCACCAGCTTCTGGGTGGGGTGGCGCTGTGAGAGGTGGGACAGACTGTGAGGGGCTGGGGAACTGGAGGCACCCAGAGTGAGACTCCACCTCCGCCCTCTGGGTCTTCTCCCACCTCCAGGGCAAAGCTGTGCTGCTCGGAGCCTCGAAGCAGGGTGGGGACCTTTCGATCCCCCAGGAGCCAGGGCCCCAGCCTCTCCCCACCTCTCTGCCCAGCTCCTCCCGCAGGGGCCCGGTACCCACCTTCCCGAGGGCGTCCCTGAGGCGCAGCAGGAGGAGCACGCACTGCTGCAGGTGCTGCGCAAGCGGCTGGCGCAGGGCCTGGCCCAGCACGGCGTCCATCGGGCCCTCGAAGCTCACGCCGGCCAGGTGCTTCCGCAGCAGCCCGCACTGTGCACGCCAGTACTCTCTGCGGAGAGGCGGGGCACGCACCTCGTCACCCTCCCTTCTGCCCTGCCCTGCCCTGCCCTGCCCTGCCCCAGCTACTGCCCTGTCCACAGCGCCCAGGCTGTCTGCCTGGGTTTAGCAGCCGCAGCTCGAAACGGGAAGGGAGGGCTGAGTACAGGGTCACCACGAGCAGGAAGGGCTGTGACAGTGGGCTGGAGGCCGTCGTCACTGGTCCTCCCCTTCCTCTTCCCAGGGGGGTCAGCGCGGAGCCCTTACAGCCCGGAAGATGCTTCGGGGCTGTGATCCTGCTGCCCTGGGCTAGGGCTCCCCAGCCCTAGCTCCCTCTTGGGGGTCCCCTGCAGCGGCCCCTGCTCACCTCTTCCCCTTTGCCACCTGCTGGAAGACCTGCGCCACCAGGCAGTTTGTGTAGGACTCGATGTACCTGTGGCACAGACCCTGGCTCCAGACCCAAGCCTCTGCCTTCTGGGGGTCCCGGATCCCCCTACGGAGTATCGGGGCCCTGGCCACGGGCACCATCATGTGACCCAACAAGACAGTTGTAACTCATGGTCTTGTCCCCAGGAGGCTCTGAGGCTCAGGCCTGAATGTCCAAGTCCCCTCACTAGGTGACACCCACACCTGGGGAGCCCCACCCTGAGCCCGCCCTGGCCCTCTTACTCCTGGTGGACCTCCAGGATGCGGTCACCACTGCCCAGCAGCAGCAGGGACTCCAGGCCAGTGGTGCGTGGCTGGTGCAGTCTCTTCAGCAGGGACTGCAGGCTCTGCTCGGTCAGCTGGCGCAGCTGCTGGGAGCTTCTGAGCAGCTGCTGCAGGAGCTGCAGGCGCTCTCGGCCCCGGGGCTCCGAGGGCTCGGGGTCTGCATGGGGCACAGCCACATGGTGAACAGGACATGGCCCTGGGGGCTGGGGACCAGGCTGGGGCAGTGGGCAGTACCCTGCAGGAGACTCCAGTGCATGGTCACCACCTGACAACTAGGGGTAACCTTGACAATCTTGGGGACCCCCCTGTGACTCTGGCTTCCCTGCCCATTCAGAGCTCAGAATGTGTAGGGTCACTAGACGGTCCTTGGCTATCTCACAGGTGTCCAGGTGCCCCAAAAGGACAACACCTGCCCAAGGTCACTCCACAAGGGAGACCAGAGATGGAGCAAAGCCCAGGCGTGCTGCCTTCCGGTCAGAGCTCTCCCAGCACCCTAGGAGAGGTCAGCACCTTTGGGTGTCAGCACGGGCTCATAGCCCAGCCCCCAACCCCTTGGGGTCACTTTGTAAAGGGAGCACCAGCAGCTTTGGGCCATGACACCAAGTACTGGCACTGCCCCTTGACACCGTCATGGGTGTTGAGAAACCTGCAGCTCAGAGGGCCCAGCGAGGTGGAACTCCTGTCCGGGGACTGACCCCTGCGAGCCTGGACTCACCGGCCAAGAGCAAAGGCTGCAGGATGTGTGTATTGACGTGGGCCAGTGAGGCGGAGAAGGTCTCCTCCAGCCGCAGCAGGGCCACCTCCACCTCCCGGCTGCACATGGCGCCCCCTGGGCAGACACACACCAGAGCCAGTGCCCAGAAGCAAGGCCCACAGCCACCCACATCTGGACAGAGCCAGGAGCCTGGCTCATGTCCTCTGCAGGCCAGCATAGAGGGGCGGGGGCGGGCGAGAGGGCCTGGAACCACCGACGGAAGCTCCCCTCCTCTCCCGCAGGGTACCTGCCCCTCAGTTCCAGCTGCTCATTCTCCTGCTCAGACGCCTGCTGTGGCTCCCATGTGCCCGGGAAGAGCCGTGTCACGGGGTCCTAGCCGCCTTGCCATCACACAGGGTCCCTGCGGCCTCTGGAAAGAGGGACGTGCCATCAGAGGGGCCAGTCCTGTCCTCCAGGATCCGTCACTCAACAGGGTCGTGTAAGTCAGGAGAGGTCGGATGGGACCAAGGGGTCCGGAGGCTTCCGGCTGGAGCCATGCAAGGATGTAGCGCAGCTGGAGTAGCAGAGAGCTCAGGGCCTGTGGGCCCAGCCTCTCGACTCAGCCCACAGAGCCTGACTTTGCCTCTGTCCGCCATGGAGAGCCGTGAGGGCCTCAGCAAGGCCACGGGGGACCCAGCGTCAGACTGGTGACCACCATGGGGAGATGGTGCAGGCAGTGAGGAGGGTGAGGGTCAGGAGCCCACCACCCCCAGCTGGGCTCAGCCTGCTGCAAGGGACCCCTAGGAAGCGGAGTACTGCAGGAGGAAGGCGGGACTTCCTGCCCCAGCCAGAGGGGCTTCCCAGCATGCAAGGATCATGGGAAATGGAGTGTCCCTGCTGGAGGGGGGACAGCGAGGGTCCCAAATGACCCAGGCAGAAACCTTGCCATGGAGAGTGGGGTTGGGGGCCCCAAGCCCAGGCCCCTGGGGCTGTGTCTCTCCCTGATCCTGACGGAGGCTATGGAATTAGATGGCTTGGGCGGGGACATCATCAGGGCAGCGGATGCTGGGCATGTGACAGAGGAAGGGGACTCACCCCAAGGATACCACAGGCCGCCTTCAACACAGCCAGAGCTGCTGGAGGGGCGGAACCTGGCCCAGGGCCCGGCATTCATTCCTGCCCCACCTTTCCTGCCCCTGCTGCTGCTCTGTGCAGGAAGGGGAAGCAGCTGGACACCCAGACCCCAGGGACACAGGGCTCCAAGGTGTGAGGTGGGGCAAGAGTGGCCCAGGCTCACAGACCCTCACCCACGTTCCCGGAAACGGATGGAAGGGAACATCCGTCCTTCCAGCCTTAAACTACCCCAGGTCACCCCGCGCTTCCCCGGATGGGCCCCTTCCATGCCCCGGCTTTTGCCTGGCCTTGCTCCTCTCTGAGCCTGTCTCCACTTGGTGGAATCGGGGTGCAACTCGATCACAGCGTTCCAAATTACCGTAGTCACCCCTCAGAAGAGCTAACCATGGAGGGAACTTCCGGGGGCCGGGACCCGGTTCTCCAGCCCCTGTGAACCATTCAGACTGAGTCCTGGGGACCTAGGTTGGCAGCTGTGCATTGTGGGATCCTTCCAGGTTGCTGCCCCTGTGGGACCCTACCCCGAGTACGCCACTGCCCAGCCCCAGCCTGCTGTGGTCAAGGGCATGGCCTCCACACCCCCTCTCTCCCTTCCTCCAGTCCAATGTTCCCTTAAGTGGCAGGCTGTGCATGATGCATGAATAGGGAAACTGAGGCCTGGGAAGGATGGGAGGTCCTAGGATGCTCTCTGCCGAGTCTGTGCAAGCCCAGACCTGGGCCACCGTTCTCAGAGAGGCTGGGTGACTCATTCCAGTGCACAGTGAGTTCCCGGCAGCACCCAGCACCTCAGAGCTCCCTGGGCCGGCTCAGTGTCACAGCGGGGTGGGGTGCAGCCAGTCCTGGCATGCACAGGTGCGTCACCTCTGTCCCTGTGGCCACCAGCCCCAGCCAGACCTGCCCCCTCTTCCGCAAGCCCAGCCCCGGTGCACACTAGGTGGCCGCTAAGGTCACCTGGCCTCCCCACTTCTCTGCTTCCCCGGCAGCCCCTCCACCCTGGCCGCGCCCTGTCCCAGCCCTCGCTCTGGTATTTCCTGGTCTGGACAGGCAGGGGCTTTCTGCGCTTCCTGGCTGGCCCCTGTCAACCAGCACACGAGGTGATCGCGAAGCTGTCATGTCTGCCCCGGCCACCTCCCGCCTCTGTGGTCACTTATGCAGTCCCCTGCCTCTTCCAAACGCTCAACTCTTTCCCCTCTGTCAAGCACCCGTCCATGCTGTCCCGTGAGACAACGTCACCATCCTGCTTTTCCCTTTCTGCCTGCGCTGGCTGGTATTCTCCTCCAGCTGGACACAGCCCAGAGACTGTCTCCGAGCTGCCTTCAACCCCCACGAAGTGGCCACCGGGCGGGGAAGACGGCGCAGGCACAAACCCCAACGTCCCAGGCGGGCGCGCCGGCGGAGCGCAGTACAGCAGCAGCAGCGGCCCCAGACTGACGCTGGGCGCTCTGCCGCCAGCGGCGGTGAGGACGCTGCAGACCCGCCCCTTACCTGCACCGCTGCCGGTTGCTCCCCGCTGCGCTGCGCTGCCCCGCCCACCCCGGTACCGCGCCCCGCCCCAGTCCTTGTCCCGCCCAGTGTCACTGTGGGCAGGGCCTCGGAGGGAGCGGAATGCAGCGCTCAGGGTCACCCGCCAGGGCTCCCTCCAGGGCTCCCTCCCGGCCACCGCTGAGCTCCTAGGGCTGCTGGAACCCCAGGCAGGGCAAAGCTGGGGAGTCTGGGGCTTAGACCTGCACCCCGAGTGGGCCCCATAGTCATATCCTGGCCTGGGGTGCAGTCCCCAGACCTCGCTGACCTCTCTGCATCACCCAGGCCAGTGGATGTGTGGGACCCGTAACTGAAAGAAAAGTTGGCTTTGCAGCCACCCAGGCTGAGTGTCCTTGGGTGTGACCTTGGGGACAGCCTCTCCGCCCACTTCCCAGTGGAGCCCAAGTCCGCCTTTCCTGCCCCGGCTTGAGACCTTGGAAAGTCTGGGGAAGACCAGCCCAGCCTGGTCCGAGGAGGAGGGAGAAAATCTGTAACAAAGGAGCCCTCTGGCCACCAGATCCAGTCACCCAGCGCTTCCAGTGGTACCCGGGGGCTGAGCCACCTGCCCGAGCTCCTCCCATGGCTTTCAGGGCTGAAAAGTGACAAGGCCTGGGCTCCAGGGGTGGCTGGGGACCGACCCCCCCACCCCACCCCAGTTTCCGCATCTGTGCACATCAGAGGAAGGCGGCTGGGCCAGCTGAGCTCAAGGAGGACCAACAGGCCCATCTCATCCAGCTTCCTCCCCAGAGCCCAGGCCTTCTGCTGAGCCACACGCAGGGCATGAGGCCACTGAGCCCGGCCTAGGGAGCAGCCCCCACTCCCAGGCTGCCTCACGGCCATTGCAAACCCGGTTTTGCTACCTTCCGGGTGGGGCAGGCCTGCCCCCGCCTCTCCCCGCTTCTGTCACCTCCTCCTCACCTCCTAAGAGGCCCTGCAACACAGGGTCCAGGCACACTCCCTGCACACACATGCAGCCCTGTGGACCCCTCTGCTCCTGGGCCTGCCGGCTGGGCCCCTGTGCTGCACTGTAGGAGCCCTGTTCCCAGCAGGGATGCAGCCTGACACTCTCTGCTCTAGGGGTGCACGTGTATGCATCCATGGCCTGTCAGTCCGGACACCAGGACTCACATGCAGATGCACGCGTGTCCCTGCATCCAGTGGGCTGTGGGTACAAGCCAGCACACGCTCATGCACACACAGGCCTGACCCAGGCCTGGCCTGGACCTTAGCTATTCTAGGCCTGGCCTGGGGCCGAGGAGTTTAGCCACAGCCAGTTCCCAGCAGGCCTCAGTAGCTGTGTCACAGGTCAGGCCCTCTCCACCCCCACTCTGGCTGAGTCCCTGCCACCCTGGATCCCAGACTGGCTCTGTGACTGGCAAATCCCCACTCCCTCCCCACAGCTCCAGAGATGACCCTCGAGTCCCAGAGCTTCCTGTTTGCGGGGGGGGGGGGCTGTTCACAGGGTCCCCCTGCCACCACCCACTGCCTGGCCATAATTCCAACCCCGAGGCCCTGAAGGCCGGGTTGGTCCCTACGGAAACCCTCAGGAGCTAAGAATAGTACGGAAGGGACAAGTAGCATTTCGCAGCCGGTGTTCATGCCAACAGGCACAGAGGGGATGCTTTCAGGGCCGGGGGCGTGGGCACCCAGAGCTCCCCTAAGCCAGGCTTGCTAGACTCACCTAGGGTTGATTGTAGGCCTCGTGAGAGCTCAGTACTACACCCAAGTGCTGACCAAGTATTTATTTGGGGTTTTTTGTGACAGGGTCTCACTATGTAGCCCAGGCTGTCCTTGAACTCCTAGTGATCCTCCCGCCTCAGCCTCCTGCATGCTGGGATTACAGGCGTCCACCACCATACCCAGCTTCAACATGGCATTTACTGTTAAGAGTATTGGAAACAATCAGAATGTCCAACAGTAGGGCACTGCTGAACAGGTATTGTTTGGATTTTGTGTGGTGTAATGTTATACAACCTTTAACGACAGTAAGGACACTAACCACAGCTGCTAGCGTTTACCAGGTGGTGTGACACCATGGTTAGACCTATTTTGCAAATTAGGGCTGCAGCTCCAGAGTTTAGGCTGACATCTGTGAGGTCCTGGCCTAACCCTGTCCTGGAAGTCTCAGTGCAGTTTTAACATTGATTGATTGATTGATTGATTGATATTTTGAAAGAGTCTCGCTGTGTAGTTCAGCTTGGACTTGAACTCACTTTACAGGCTGGTCTCTAACTTGCAGTGCTCCTCCTGCCTCAGCTTCCCGAGTGCTGGGATTACAGACATATGCCATCGTGCCCGGCTCTTGACTTTAATAGCTTCAGAAGCTACTAGAAGACGAAAAGGAGAGGGAGGGATGGCGGCAGACTGGAGATGTGTTCTGCGCGAGTACCAACTCCCTGCGTGGCATGTGATCATGATGTGCTGCAGATGCGAGCCAATAAAAATCAAAACTAAAAAAGAAGTTACGAAACATAAAGCATGCATTTGCAAAAACTATAATTTAAAAGCTCCATTATTTAAATTTTATTTATGCTAATTTGGTTGTGTAACTTGTGAATAATTTAAAAGACACGTCTTGGGAGGTTTTGGTTTTGGTTTTATTTTGCCTGCAATACTAAGTACTGACCCCAGGCCCTTCATGCTGATCTACATCCTAGCTTGCTTTCTTTCTTTCTTTCTTTCTTTCTTTCTTTCTTTCTTTCTTTCTTTCTTTCTTTCTTTCTTATTGTGAAACAGGATCTCACTAAATCGCTAAGTCACCCAAACTGAGCTAGAATTTAAGATCCTCCTGCCTCAGCCTTTGCGATTACACACTGGGATTGTAAGTTTTTAAGAGTTCTTTTAACTCAACTTTTGCCATCTTCAGAGGGCAAAAAAGTAAATTTAATTAATTAAACTTTCACATGGAGCTTCTGGAGCGGTTCACATGGAGCCGCTGAGGTTATTAAAGCATAAAACTGCATCCTGACTTTCAGAACACCCTGCTAAGACTGAGTCCATTTGACCCGAATCCTCTGGGATAGAACTGTATTTGGCCCTCTGTGTGTTTTGGGGGTTGAGGGGGGGAATTTGACTCAAACATGCAAAAAACAGACCCGGCCAAGCCCAGCACGCACACCCAGCCCTGCAAGGGCAGCGCTTTACCGCGGGTGGGGAGGAGAAGGGGCTGAGTCGCGCACGCGCAGAACGGAGAGCGTGGCCGCCCAGTGCCGTGGCCGTCATCGTCGTTGGTCAGCACAAGCTATCCAAAGCTGCTGCTTTTGTGACGAAATTGCCTCGTGTGGGCGCGGTCAGATTCCCCTAGAGACCAGCATCGCTGGTGTGTGTGTATGTGTGTGTGGGGTGCAGCCATTGGCAAAGTTCTAGTTGGGGACAGAAAAAAGGAGAGAGAAAAAGAAATGTGCTCTAATAGGCCACATTAACCTGGTGTTATAGCTTGGGACAAGACATTTTTAAAATAATATATATATATCTCTCAATTAAGTCCCTAAACCGCCTAGGCTGGCTTGAACTTGGTACCCTCCTGCCTCAGCCTCCTGAGTGCTGGGGTTACAGGCATGCGCCCCTATGCTTAGCTAAGGCCTCCAACTCTGGATTCCATGTCAGCCACCCGTCGTTGGAGAGCTGCAGTTTCCGCGCAGTAACGTGGGCGACGTCACAGCGCCCACAGGCTCGCCTGAGGAGCTCGCTACAGCGCGGCTGGCAGGAAGCTGAGGGCCTGTGTGACCCAGCTGGGCCACCTCCAGAGCGAGGGACCTTCAAGCGTACTAAGGGCGGGCAAAGCTGCAGGCCTAGCTGGGTCTGCACTGGGGAACCGTGCGCCCCCTTCCTCTCTCTCGCGTCTACTGAGAGCAGCGGACGGTGGAGGAGCAGCGGGGGCGGCGGGGCGGTGGGGGGGAGTCACGGACACAGACGGCCCCGGGGTTCCCGCGCTGTCCCACACGGTGCGCCCTGGCTGTCGGGACTGGGGTGCTGGTGTTGGGCAGAAGCTCAGGGTCCCCAGGAGCGCCGTCTCTGGTTTGCAGTCACCCACAGCCTCGTGCCGGGTCCTGCGCCCCCTGCGGCCGGCCCCTGCCTTGAACCTCCCCAGCCCGGAGCTCCAGACAGAGCCCAGTGCCGAGGGGGGCCCCGCCTCCCTCCGCACCCCCTCTCCACCGTGGCCTCGCTGATCGAAGACCTGGGCCCTTCTCCTAGCGCTCCACTTGCAGGAAGTCACCCACAGTGGACAGGAGGAAAGGCGGGATCTCCCCACTCCGGCCACCGCTGCCTCTCCCCCAGTCTCACATCCCCTCTGGACCCCCTCCTCCCCTGGCTGCACTGGGGACCCTCAGGGCTTGGAGAGGTTGGAACCAGAGGGCAGACTTCAGTGGGGCTCGGTGTCCAGGCTAAAGTCAGCCAGGGGGGCTCAGGTGGGACAGAAGAAAAGCTCCCAGGGTCAGACAAGGGCACCCGTGACACTCCCAGGGGCAGCCCACCCTATCCAGGGGCAGAAGATGCCAGCTCCTTCCAGAACCTTCCACAGCACCAGCGACCAGCGGGTCTGGCTGAGCCATCCTTCACTGTCCGTCCCCCTCCCAGCTCTGGTGTCCAGGGTGACCAGAGCTGCCTCTGGGCAGGAAGCCAGCACAGAAAGCCCAGGACATCCCTGAGCGCCGGTCACCATGGCAACATGCCTGCTACACACCCTGCCTCAGTCCGGGTCCAGTAGGGTTTTTTGAAATTCAGAACGTCAGAATGGGATGGGCCTCTGAGATCAGCCGATGCCAGCCCCTCCCCCGTCCCAGGTGGAGAAACTGAGGCCCAAGAGGGGCAGGGGTGGAGGGGGAGACCTGTGGACTGAGGACCTGAACCCGTCCTGCCTCCCCCCCAGCCGCACCCCTTCACTGGGCCCTGGAGGGTGTTCTGGAGTCTGATCTCCCAGGAGGGGACAGCAGGCGGGGATGGTGTTGGCAGCCGGAACCTGACACCGACGATGAATAAATGATGCTCCCCAGCCACAGCCCGAGCTCCCGGCCACCGCCACCACCCAGCGCCGGCACCGCTGGCCAGGGCGGTCCCCAGGTGGCCCACCGCCCGTCCCACCCCGTTTACCCCAGCTGCAGCCACACGAAGATGATGGCCGGGCAGTGGTGGGGCGCAGGGCCCCTGTGGGCACTGGGGCTGTGCCTCTCGGGGGTCGCCGGCCAGCTGGTGGAGGTGAGGCCGCACTCGGAGGGCGTGGGGGGTCCGGGTCCAGGCAGGGCACTGTGGGGAGCTGGCTTGATCTCTTCCTCTGACTTGAGAGACCAGGCTAATGGGCTGACTGCCGAGCCGCGAGGGAGACCCAGCCCCGGGTCCCCTGCTCTGAAGATTTCAGGACCAGTGGAGCAGGGAGATGCTTCCTGCCTGATCCCCTGTCCACCTGGGGACACAGCCCTGCCCTGTGGGAGGGACGCACGGCTCCTATAGTTCACCCCGTAGTCTCCCGGGCAGGGAGCACAGGCACTGGTCCCCTTGACCTGGAGTCTGCTGGGGGAGGCAGGCCCTGAACTTGGGGTGCTCTGGGGTCACAGGCTCTGCTCTTGGGAGCAAGGTGGTCCCAGTCCAGGTGAGGGCCACTGGCTGAGCGGGAGGGGGCTGGCAGGACCCAGGTAGGGACCTGGTTGTATCTTGGCACTGACTGAAGGGAGACAGAAGTGCAGGAGACAGTGAGAGGTATACAGGGGACCCCCAAAGTGCTGTGCTGGGGGGCAGGAGATGAGATGGAAGACAGAGCCACGCCCAGGCATCAGGGATACAGCCTTGAATTAGAAGATCTGGGAGGACAAGGGTCAGAGCCTTGCACCCCTGCTCAGCCTGTCCCCACTACTGCTGATCAGGGGGCATGACGGGAGGGTAAGCTGGGTCCAGTGTCAGCTCCAGTGTCCTTGTAAGGGGACCCAGGCTGGCTTAGCCTCTGGAGCAGCCCAGAGGCCCTGAGTGCAGAAACCCAGCTGGCCTGGGCACAAGCAGAAGGCTGGGGTAGGGGTCCAGAGCATTCTGAGCCCAGGACTCATCACCCCGCCCCCTGGAATGCATCTCCCCGCCCCACCCCCACTCACCCAAGGGACTGGCATTCGGAACCCATCACCTGCCACCCAGAAGCACCAGAGAATGACAGGGCTGGGTCCATGTCACCTACCTCAGCCTTCAGAACCTGGACCCCCACAGGGCCCACCACCCACTGCCAGGCCGGGTCTAGTCCCCTGCAGGCCCCACTCTGCTGCCCAGGCCAGGCCAGGAAGGGGGGAGCGTGAGCTCTCCACTGCCAGCTCTGAACCTGGGACCTCACTCAGGCTCACACAGCCCAGTGAGGCCACAGCCTGGGCCCTAGAAATAGAGACCACTACCACCGGCAAGACACCAGTCCCGGGCCAGGCAGGAGCCCAGTGACACTCTCACACCCGGCATGCACAAGCCCATGCCTGCCCCACATGCTCGACCCCTCCCCAACTGTGCCTGCCCCACAAGGTGTCTGACCCATACCTGTAGCTGGGGGACATCTTTTGCCAACTTACCCATCGGGTTGGCTAGAGAGGGCTCCCCCAAGCTGCTGGACGCCAGGCAGGGTGGGGAAACAGGTCCAGAGGAAAGAAGATAGACAGAGCCAGGGAGCCATGGACTAAACCAGGCTGGGATCCACCGTGCTGCAGGGCAGCATCTGCCAGGTGAGGGGCGCTGGGCACATGGGGTGCCCAGGCCATGGGTGTGGGTGCAGCAGTGGAGAGAGCAGTCTGTCCCTCTGGCTCTGTGCATGGAGGCCCAGGGTCCTCGCTCCCTTGAGCCCTGACTCCCACTCCTGCCTCTCAAAGTTGGTGACCAGCAGAGGGTCAGCACCGTTTCTGGTCAGGATAGCTCTGCCCAGGTTCCACTTAGCAAGGCCATGTGCCCCGGGCAGAGCTCTGTCCCAAGATGCCCTGGACAAGGTCATGGCCCCTCCCCAGACACCCGGGACAAGGTCATAACCCCTCAGATGCCTGGGACAAGGTCACACCCTTGAGATACTTGGGACAAGGTCACAGACACCCAAGACAAGGTCATAGCTTCCCAGCTGCTCCAGACAAGGTCACAGCCCCTGCAGACATCCAAGGCAAGGTCACAGCCCCTCAAGACACCTGGGACGAGCTCATGGCCCCCACAGACACCCATGACCAGGTCACAGTCCTCCAGATGCCCAGGATGAGGTCATGGCCCCCGAGACTCCCAGGCCAGGGCCATGTCCCTTGTTCTGTGGGATAAGACTGTGTCCTTTAGAAGCACAAGGTGGATTAGTGTCCCTTGGAGAAGGAGCCTGCCCCCGCAGACCTGGGGCAGCACGGTGTCTCCTAGAAACCCAGGGCAGGGTCCAGGCCCACAAACCCCCAGGGCAGGGCAGTGGGGGGAGGGTGGCCTGCTGGACCCTGCCCCCAGGCTGCCACAGCCATGCTTACATATTCCAGCCTCTAGGTGTCACCATTGCATTACAATTATTTCTCCTGTCCTGCGAGGATGCTGGCGGGGCTGTACGGCCACCAGGACGCCACCTGGTGGGGACCCGGGGCACAGCAGCAGAGCCTGGGCCTGGCTCCTCCACACAGGCTGGAGTGAATCCTGTTGCCAGCACAGGAGCCTGTGAGGGGGCTCTGGACTGGACTCAGGGCATGTCCAAGGGGCCCTGGACCTGGCTGGGACACGTTGCCTGGGCCAGCGCCTGCGCCTCAATTTCCCAAGCACAAGCCCTGCCCGTCCTCCAGGGCCCCGCTGCTACAGTCCGGGGCTCCGCTCAGCTTTGGGTTCCCAGTGTAGGCTGCCAGGCCTAGATGTCCCAGGCACTGGATTTCAGGAGACTGTGAAACTGGGCCGAGTCCTTGCTGAGACCTGGACCTCTCGGCGGGGACCCCACTTGCTGGGCGCCCCTGGCTCACTCCTTTCTCTCTGCAGCCCAGCACTGCTCCGCCCAAGCCCAAGCCACCCCCTCTGACCAAGGAGACCGTGGTGTTCTGGGACATGCGGCTGTGGCACGTGGTGGGCATCTTCTCACTCTTCGTGCTGTCCATCAGTGAGTAGCCGCCCCGCCCCCGCCCACACCGCAGCGGGGCCTGCACCCCACGCCCCGACCCCTCCGCCCCGCGGCGCGGAGCAGCAATTCCGGGCAGTGCAAGCAGGTCAGGCGCCCGCAAGAGGCCCGCTGTGGCTTCTGGCACCTCTAGATCCATACACTGTCCCCAGGGAGGGCTGACGGCCTGTGGTGACCCAAAGATTTCTGCTGCTGCTGGATGCGGGAGGCAACCACACGGCAATTAGGATAATTACAGGGGACTCCTGCGAGGGCGGGGCGAGCCATTTTCCCTGAGGCCTCCTCTGCTGCTCCTGCAGCTTGGCCAGCTCACAGGGCCCACACCCAGGAGCCCATGAGGCCGCCCCCCTGCAGGCAGCGTCCCAGATGCCTGGCAGATGTGGCTCAAACTCGGCCTCGTCAAATTCCATTTCAGGGAGTGACTCAAATCAAAGCAGGAGGCCTTACTCTCCTGGGCTCTGGGCGCTGCTCTGTGCAGTCGGGGCCAGGCAAGCCTGGCAGGCACCCTTCCTCGGCCTCCTCCTGGGACAGGGTCTGGAGTCGGGAAGGGGGGCAGAAAATCTGCGTGAAATGCAGGCCAGGTGCAGGAAGCTGCCGAGGCACAAGGCGGGGTCGTGTGACAGAGTCCCACGGGGAAGCAGTATGGGGGTGCAGGTGGTAAAGGGAGGGGAAACTCACTCCCTTCTGCCCAGGCCGGAAGAGGGGGCAGCAGGCCGTGCTAGGGGGGTTGGCCAGAAAGGCGCCGGGAAGAGGGAAGGGGTGAGCAGAGGCAGGAGGGGCACCACCTCCCTGGCAGGGCTTGGGAGCCCCTGTGAGGCGTCCACCCAGAGCACCCCACTTTGAATTCTAGCAGCTTCCCAGGAGGGGCTGCCCAGAGGCAGGGCAGGATATTCAGGGCCAGCCGCCCAGATGCGAGGGGCTCTATGAAAGAGGCAACATCTGACTCCCATGTGCCTCTCCTGGCACCAGAGAAAGCGTCTTCCCCGATCTGAGCGGGAGGCGGCCTTGTGCTCCCCGCTGAGACCTAGGAGCAGGCAGCTTCTCTGAGGCCTGGAGGACAGACACCCCCACCCTGTATGCAGGGGACAGGGCTGGGGATCCATCTGTTCCAAGGAGCCCCTGGAGCAGCCCTGAGCACAGGTCTGGGGAGCAGCTCTGAGGCATCCCAAGAACAGGGGTGAAGGAGCAGCAAGCCCCACCAACATGGCTGTGCTCAGCCCTCGGGCATCACTGCTCAGGGCCATGGCAGCAATGGTCCAGCGTGGCCTCCACATGGATATCGACCACGCAGAGCAGCCTCTGGTTTCCTGAAGCGAAGGCTCAGTGCCACGGGCCTGAGCGGCAGTGGGCACCCAACGCCTCCAGAGATGGCGAAGAAACCTCTGCTCGCCAGGCTGCTTGGCCCAGGGCATTGTGGCTGGAGGGGTTGGGGCAAGGGGTGCCCAGGTGGGTCTCCTGCAGCCACAGACTTGAACTTGACCCAAAGCACTGTTTCTCCGTTTTGCTAAAGAGAAGCAAGGAGGCCTGCCTGCAGCCTGAGTGGACAATCCAAGGTGGTACCCATGGGTGGCCAAGAGCAGTGGCCCGAGCCAGTAGGGTCAGGTGGGGGACCAAGCCTGGGTCTCGGGTATGCACAGAGGACTGAGAGGCCAGAGCCCGGGTCTCAGGACGAGGAAGGCTGGCTGTCCGAGTAGATCTAGCAGAGACAGCGACACACACTCAGACCCTGAGGCCTCGCCCTGGGGCGCCTAGTGCTGTTGGCTCCCAGCCCCTTAGTTCAGGCCCAGCCCTGTTCCCCACAGCAGAGGCTCTGGGGCCATCCCATCATTCGTTCGTTCATTCATTCATTCATTCATTCACTCACTGCTTTTTGTCTGAGTGCAAGTGAGACTGGGTCTGTGATATCTGGCTGAAGGAACCTGGCCCTGGTTGCAGAAGCTGAACCCTAGGAGGGGCTCCAGCCCAGGCTACCTAGGTGTGATTCTTTTCCTCAAAATAGACCTGACGTGTGCCGCTTGGGCCCTTCTGTCCCCCAGGAGTTGGCCAGGAAGCTTGGTTTGCCCATCTGACTTATAAGAAAAGGCTCTGTCCCCTCCCCCGGAGCTACAGCCAAGGTGGTCAGACTGTGGGGGCCTTAGAAAAATAAACTCAGGCCCGCCAGGTCCTGGCAGCGGCGCCCTGTTCTGTCTTCACTACGTGGGCCAGCACCGTGCCCTGGCCCAACTGGCATGGGTGCAGCTGCCCTGGCTGGAAAACCGCTCCTCGAATAACTACGAGGTGAACACCCGGGGCAGGGTCCCGGCCCCTCCCAGGCCACATGGGACACATGGTCTGAGGCCATGCTGGCTCTGCCACCAGAGCCTGGGAGGGAAAGCCAGCTGCACAGAGCAACCCAGAGGCCTGGGGGAGGGGGACAGCGTGGGCTACAGCGTAGCACCGAGTGTCAGCCCAAGATCAGGCCAAGGATTCACGGTGGGGCGAAAGGAAACTCGGAACAGAGCCCATGGCCACACATGGGCCTGAGGGGGGCTCCATGGGCCCGCATCTGGTGAGGGACATGCGGAGGGGACGTGAGGCCACGTGAGGCCCAGCCCCGGCCAAGCCTCCACATCCTCCCCGCAGTTATCACCCTGTGCTGCGTCTTCAACTGCCGAGTCCCCCGCACCCGGAAGGAGATTGAGGCCCGGTACCTGCAGCGGAAGGCAGCCAAGATGTACACGGACAAGCTGGAGACCGTGCCACCCCTCAACGAGCTCACAGAGATCCCTGGAGGTGAGTGGGCGGGCACCGCCTGCCTTCCAGAGTCACCCTGCTCCTGCCCCGCACCTGAGGCAGGGTCAGGGAGGGGACCAGGGCACAGCGACGTGCTACGGAGGCAAGGCCCGGGTGGGAAGGAAGCAGGAGAAAGGCGAAGCCAAGGCAGGCTCTGGGGACCTTCCCTGGAGACCCCAACCCCAACCTTGGCCACTCCTCGCTCCCTATAGAGGACAAGAAGAAGAAAAAGAAGGACGGCGTGGACACGGTGGCCATCAAGGTAGAGGAGGATGAAAAGAGTGAGGCTAGGAAGAAGAAAGGAGAGAAATGAGGCGGCAGTGGCCAGGCCAGCAGCGTGGACTCTGAGCTCAGACGTGGCCTGCGGAGCTGCGTCCTGGGGAACCAAGGCCACAGCCAGTCCCCACAGCCTGGCAGATGCAGGGCCAAGACTACACAGGCGCTGGCCACCCAGCCACAGGGCACGTTCCTCGGACTGCCATCCCCAGCAGCTGTGCCTCCGCCTCGCCTGGACACAGGCAGAGAGAGGCCACCCTGATGCTGCTGGGCCTGACCCAAGCCTGGCAAGGTGCTGTCCCTGAGGTGAAGGGGCCTCAGAACTGGGAGACCCTGGCCCGCAGACCCAAGTGCAGCATGACGACAGGCAGCAGCTTCACCTGCCACCATGGAGCTCAGCGGCAAGACACTGATGTGAGACCCCAGGGCCCGGCACTCCAGGGCGTGCTCGGGGTGCAGAGGCGCGGGGTCCAGAGATGGGGGTGTCAGGCTGCTGAGGTGGTTCTTTCCAGGCCCTGCGGTGGCTGGAGGTATTAGGGCCCTAAGGGGTCAAGGCAGGGGCATAGCCAGCTTGCAGCACTCCATACGGCAGCCTCCTCCTTCCCCACCCACTACTAACAGCAGCATCTCTGACCGGAAGAGGGGGAGCCGAAGACCAAGGGCCCTGACCCCTGGGCGGGGGGGGGGGGGCTTCCACAGTGCACCGAACCTCGCACACGGCTCTCAGACCTGAGCCTGGGGACTCGGTAGACAGCACCAGAGGTTCCTGAGCGGGGGCATTGCTGGAAAAGCAGCTGCCAACTTGTAAATAAAGCTTAGCATCTTCTCAGACCTTGGCATGCTCTGTCCCCGGGCCTCTTATGTGGGGGTGACACAGAGGTGGCTCAGGCCAAGCTGGACCTCTTTCCCCACCTCTTCTCCTGGCCCAATAAGGGCGAGAGGAAAGGGGGCCCAGAGGCTGATGGGCAGCTTCGGCCACCCAGGTCCACCAAGGCAGACTCTGCCCCATGGCTCCCAGTGGCTCAGACACCTGAGCCTGGGGCTGGGGACCCGCAGATCAGCAGCCTATGGGGGAGACTGATCCCGGCAGGCAGGAAGGGCTCAGGGGCTCAGCAGCAGTGAGCAGCAGACACAGCAGGGGACCACCCTGGGAGCTGGGTACCCTGCCCTCCGACAGGTGCAGTTGCTGCCCTGTGGCCTCAGGATGCAGCCACCGACTCCTCTGCATATGCCGGGCAGGGTCACTGTCCCCTACAGGTCGGAACCTGCCGGTGTAGCAAGGCAGGGAAAGTCCAAGGGGCAGAGAAAGAGGCAGCCAAGAGCCTCGGCTGGTGAAGCCTGGTGACACATGTGTCCCACCTCTGGCCCCGCCCCCAGCCCTCTGCAGGCTGCTGACGGATAAAGCTCAGGGGAACAACCCACTTCTCCAAGCCCAGAGACACAGCCCCACCCTGCTTGGGGGTCCCTGTAGCCCCAGCTTCAGGCTACACAATATGGTCCAAGCCACTGTTGTCTGACCCCGTGCCACCCTAAAGATCCCTCCAAGTCCCGCAGGACAGAGGCAGATCCAGGCCCCGTGCTTTTCAGGATAAATGGCCACCACCCACTCACCCCCCCCCCCCGTACACCTGTCTCCCACTGGAGCCAGCCCAGGGGAGCGGAGCCCAAACCCAGGCAGGAGACCAGGAAAGAGCAGCATTTAATGGTGCCCAGCATCACAGAGCAGCCAGGAGGCCGAGGGGCAGCGGCAGGGCCAGGAGCAGGGCCAGGGATGGGGCGTGTGGGTGTGGGGACTGCCCCTTGAGCTGGTTCTTGATCCAAAACTGGTAGGGTGAGACGCGGAGGAAGATGGGCGGTGTCGTTTGCTTGTCACAGCCTGCACCCCAGCTCACCAAACCCACCAGGTATGAGGCAGCCCCCGAGGAGCACACCAAGGGCTCACCCGTCCCCTCCTGCAGGGGGGGCAGAAAACAGGGTCAGGGGAGCAGGTGAGGCCTAGGAGGATGGTCCTGGCTCAGGCAACCCCCAAACACACACCTTCACACTCAGCACCTCCTCCCCCTCCATCCCCACCTATCTCTCTCCTCCGACCTCCCGCTCCCCTCTCCCATCTTCCCATGACCCCTCACCTTCTGTGCCCATCTAGTCCCTGTTCTCTGCGCCTCACCCACTCTACTTCCTGGGGGTCCCTGGGCCACGGGGGAAGGGGCAGGACACTCACGTAGCAGAACTGTTCCCTGTTGGGGTCCGAGGCACAGATCATCTGGGAGGTGATGATCCAGATCAGGCTTGGGATGCGGGAGTAGTTGCGGTAGAAGCTGTCACACTCCTCGTTGCTCAGGATGGTGACTTCCTTCTTCTGGATGGTCCGGAACTGGGGCCGTGAGCCTGCTGGATGGGCCTGGCTTACTGCGGCTTTCGGCCACCAGCTTGGCCTCTCTCTCCTCTTCCCACCAGCCTCGGCTGCCTGTTGCACGGTGGCCCAGCCCACCCACCCCTCCAGCCCGCACTTTCCAGAGGCACTGGCATCTGGAGACCCCAGAGCAGGCCACCACCCCTGCCACCCGGCCTTGCTTCCTGTGGCGTCCGTGTCTCCCCCCTTGATAGCTCGGGCTCTCGGCTGTGCCAGGCCCCCTCTCCCAAGCCCTCCTTTCCCAAGCTTCCCCAGCACACGCTGTGTGTGTGCGGGGAAAGGAGACTCCCGGCCATTCCCGGCTCCTCCCCAGCATGGGCTGCTCAGGGGTACGTTGGTCCCCTAGGGATATAGGGACCATCCCCTCTCATTTGGAGGTTTCCAGAGGAAGTGGACATTCGTGGGGTACCCAAAAGGGCCTGAGAATACACCTGCTTTGGAGACTTTAACCCATATAAGAATGACAAGGGATGGAGGCCCCCAAAGAGATGGGAGGAGCTTGAATAGGCCCTAAGAGACCCGTGGCCCTACGTGCAGACACAGGGCCTTGCTTGCCTCCTGGCAGATACTGTCCTTGATTAGATGTGCCTTTCATGAAAGTCCTGCCCATCCGCCTGGCCTGGGCCTGAGGACTCAAGGGCATTCGGGATTCCCAAGGCTCAAACGGCTGTGCCGTGTGCCTTTCCTGGATCCTCGAGGGTAGGAGACCTCGGAGACCCAACAGGACAGTCTCGTGGACAGCAGGCCCCTTGGGGAAGGAGTCCCAGAAACGTCCATTCCCAGAGCATCCGGCCTGCACCCTGGTCTGAGTGGCTGTCACTCACCCTTAACCCTGGAAAGTCCCCAGCCCATCACGGTGCAGCGGCAACCCTCCTCCACCTGGAAGTCCAGGTCAGGCAGGCAGATGGGCCACACGTAATTGCTGAAGTTAACGTCATGCTGGAGCTTGAGGAGGCCGATGTCATTGGCCTGGCCGACCCAGGACCAGTAGCGCTGGGGCTGGTAACCGGGGTTCAGGATGGTCTGCAGCACTGGGATGTCGGCGGTGGTCCTGGTTACCTGATCAATCCACGGGCTCCCCACCCTCACTGTGTAGCTCACGTTACGCCTGGGGGACACAGGAGGGGTGTCTGCTATCAGCTCTGCCTCCTGCTCTACTCCTGTCCCCTGCTCCCACCATCCCCCAGCACGCTCCTCATAGCAGATGTGAATGGTGCTCCCCATTTCCATACAATAAAGGGGAAAACTGAGGCTGGCACAGCTAGCAATGTGGATTCTTCCCAGCATCCTAAGCTGCACTGGCAGGTGGGTAAGGCCCTGTGCAGTTGCCCACAGTCTGGCTCTTAGGTTGCCCTCCCTGGTGTACCCCTGGGGTCCCTGTGTGGATGTGGAGCACATGTCTCCACAGGCAAGGTCCCTCTCCTCAGGCTGCTCCCAGGTCCCTGAACATGGGTCAACCACTCTCTTGTCCCCAAACTGAACGGACTCCCCAGGGAGCAACTGTCTTCATCTGCCTCCCCTTCTGTCCCTCTCTGCCCTCTGTGCTCCAAGGAGGGAGGGACAGAGGAGAAAGACAGCAAAGTGGGGGAGGTGGCAGAGGCTGGAGAGACAGCTTCCAGCACTCCGTTCCCCGTGGTGGGACAACAGTGCAGCACACAAGCCCAGGCCTCGAGAGAATCTGCAGGACTCAGACCCCGCCTGCCCAGAGCTGGGGGGTGAAGCCGGGCTGGGAGGCCGCTGACACGATGGACCAGCCAGAAGGGGTGACATCGTCTTCCCACCTCCAGTGTCTGTCCACCACCACCCCCAGCTCCGACTCACTCCGCCACACAGTGGGCCACCACTATGACCCAGTGGGAGTCGACGAGGGTGCCTGCACAGAGGTGAGTGTCGTTGGTCTGCACGCTGACCATCCAAGGGGCCTGCCGGGCCACGGCCTCTGGGTCCCGGAGCAGGGCATCCCGTTCAAAGGACACGCCGCAGGCTGAGGAGCAAGGAGACGGCCTGATGAGTGGGGTACTCCTGGTAATTCCTGGACGTCAGCCAGACCCTTCATGGTGGCCTCCACTGTCCACCAGTTCCACCCCCCCCCCCGGGCTCCTGTGACCCAGCAAACACACAGGCAAGGCAGGCAGCCCCCTGCCGTGGGGGAAAGGAAAAGGTTAGCAGTGAATGGCCCCAGAAGCTGCCTGGCCACGGGTTCCCCGAGGTTCCCAGCCGCGGGACTGGTATGGATTTTGGCCCTGACATGCTCTCTCTACGGGCTGGAGCACCAAACCCTGCGAGCCCCAGAGCGTGTTTTCAGACCGAAGAGACCCCGCCCCCTCCAGGTCGGGCTCCCGGCAGGTTCCAAAAGAAGCCCGGCTATCATCAGTGTTTAGTGGGCCCGGGCTGGGGTTCTGCATTTGTTCGTTTCCTGTGTGCGGTGCTGGGGATGGAGCCCAGGACCTCATGCAAGGGTCCCCTGGCGACACCCCAGCCCTGAGCAAGCGTGTTAAAGGGCAGCAGGGGAGACCTCAGTGGGTGGGGCGGGGCGGGTACTGTGCGTTCTGGAGCACCGAGTCCAGGACGAGTGCTCGCAGCGGTGGCCTCGCATACTCACAAGGCTTGGCCTTGGACGTGGTGGTAGCAACCTTTGGTGGTGTCGGAGTTGGCTTTGGCTTCGGCGTCAGCGTCGGTGTCTTCGGCGTCAGCGTCGGCGTCTTCGGAGAGGACGACGGCGTTGTGCTTGGTGGCTTAGGCTTTGGCGAGGGAGACGGCGATGGTGACGGCGTGAGGGCCTGGCGGGGGAGGCGAGCCCTGCCGGGTGCACAGCCGGCTCCTGGGGCACAGGGTTTATCAGGGCCAGTGGAGGCGGCGGTGGACAGCGCCCCGGGAGCGTGGCCTGCACCCACGCGGCCTGCAGGGGAAACGGAGAGGTCAGGGAGGCGCGGATTCCGGAGGAGGGGGCCGGGCCCCGGGGGAGTTCAGGGTCTCACCCGTGGTCGCGAGCAGGAGCAGGAGTAGCAGCAGGAGCAGCGCACGGTGACCCCAAGGACCCTGCCCACAGGTCTCCATCCTGCAGCGGGGCTCCATCCGGGGCAGCAGCGACGGTCTCGTCCCGGGTCGCGACCACGGCGCCCCCCGTCAGCCGCTGCCCTGGGAGGCCCGGTCCCCGAAACGGTGCCCCAGCGGTCACCTGGTTGTGCCCTTGCCCCCACCCGGCCCCTTTCTTCCTCGAACTGGGTCACAGCCTGACATCTGCCAGTGACAGCAGTTTCTTTGTGCTGTCATCCTTGTGAGTGACAGGATGCCCAACCCTAGCCCCTGGGCGGGCACCAGTACCTTCAACAGCACCCCAGGGTCCCTGCCAGCCTGGCTGGCAAGAAAGGAAACAGATTAGCTCTTAAATAATGATTTGGAGCAGGGACATAGCTCAGCGGCACAAGTGCCTGCCTGGCAAGCACAAAGTCTTGAGTTTGATTCCTGGTACAAAATAATAATAATTTTTATTATTATTTGGAAAACTGTCCTTTTAAGCAACTACTCCCAGCCCTCCGGCCATGTCCCACTGCAGAGAATGAGGGTCCCCACCGGGCTAGTGTGGGAGCGGGCCACTTTGGACACTGGAATTTGGGAGGATGTTTGTGGCTCAGTGACAGCGCCTTTAAAGAGTAGTGTGGGGGAATCCTGCCAGGAGCATGAAGCTGCTGGAAGATTCCAGCCTAATTAAAGACAAGGCAAATCCAGCCAGGATATGCTGACACACGCCAAGGCCTCTGGTCTGGGGAGAGACACTTGAGAAGCCATTCTGTGCTCCAACCTCTGGAAAGACAGCAAAGGAACCTTGGAGATGCTGGGTGCCCCAGGGGCAGTGGTGGTTGGCTGCGTGGACTCTGAGGTTCCCCAGATGGGGAGAAGGGGACCTCACTGCCACTCAGCCTGGCCAGTTTGGGCTTCACCTGCCTGCTCTCTGGAGACTAATAGAACCACCGAGGCCACTGCGCTGCCCAGGGCACTGTCACCACACACACATATCCAGGCAGGCACTCAGCCCTGCCCCACAGCACCCAGCCTGCTTGAGGCTGTGGACCTTTAGGAGAGGAGGTGGGATTGGGGTGGGGGGAGCCTGTGGGCTCCAGAACGCAGTCCATAAGCGCAGGGTTGGAATCCTGGGGACTGGGTTTGCCAGAGGTCACCAGGGAGACTTGGCAGGGACTGCGAGATCATTGGTAGAAAGAAAACTGCTGCCCAGAGATAGTGGACAGGCTACCAAGGTCACGCAACCAACACACAGACACAGGATAAGACTGCTGGGGAGGTGTGATGGGCTCCAGCCAGGGTCAAGGACGAGATGATGTCAGTGGTTAAAGTCAGGAGCCTCTCCATTGAAGAACTGAGGAGACACAGTGGGGCAAGGGCCTCCCCCAAGTCCCCGCCTGATGCCCCCTGCATCTCTCCCCGGGGTGCCTGTCCCGGAAACGCAGCTCACAGGAGCCACAGCAGGGCTGAGGAGACCAGCAGGATGTGGCCAGCGATTAGCAGTGGGCTTGGGAAGGCGGGGCAGGCCCTGTTGGAGGAGTTCAGGCGGATCATCTGCCTCCAGATCCAGGGCACGAAGTGGGAGGTGCTGGTGTAGATCATGGGGAAGTAGTTCTGCTGGCCGCAGCCAAAGCGCCAGCTCAGCACCCCCACCTGCATCCAGGTGCTGTTCACCTGGCAGGCCAGGGAGCTGCCAGAGATGTCCTGTGGAGGCAGGGAGGGAGGCCTCAGAGGGTGCAGGAGGGCTCCCTGCAGGACCAGGTCCGCTCCCGTACACCCCTAGGTGTGGCCACTGACTTTCCTTCCCGCCATCCTGTTTAGAGTAAGCCCTTGCAAACCATCTCCCCTCTTCTGCAAAAATCAATGCTCGTATCAGAATAGTGTTTATAGAGCCATGCATCGAAACGTAAGAGATGTTACTGGTGACAGAGGGTTCCTTGCAATTTCTGAAGCTTTATGTTGGTTGCAATGCTGGAAATTTTATGAGATAGAAAAGCAGCTCATTAGATTTATCTGCCTGATGTAATACAAGCCAGGATTTATGGGGACAAAACACTAATTCACAAGCGGGCCTCCTGCAGAAAGGGCGACACATACCCTGTCCAGCCTGCTGGCTGGGTGTGATAGCTGAAAGGGCGGGCTTCAAAAAAGGGGCTGGGGATTTAGCTCACTTGCAAAGCGGCATAAGCACCTGCTTTGCAAGTCCGCAGTCATGAGTTTGATCCCCAGTACCAAAAAAAAATTAAATACACGAACAAGCTTTCCAGAAAGCAGACTCCTCAGAGCCCCAACTAAGTAAGGGACCCCAGAGAGGGAAGGAAAGTCCAGAAGCTGGGGCTGTGCCCTGGAGTCCCTGGTCACACTCAGTGTGCAGCCTTGTGCTTGGGTGCCAGGGATAAACACACAGCCCAGAGCCCACCTAAGGAGGCTGTGTGGGAGGGAACACCTCTGAGGAAGAGGAACACCCAGAGGACAACAGGAAATGGCCCTGGTGTGAATGTTCAGCCTGGATTCACATTGTCTGGGGGAGTCAGAAGCCTCGGCTGAGGATGGATGGCACTTGAAGTGCTGGCGGTGCCCCCTGGCACCTGGCAACAAGTGCCTACGTTTCAAGCTACCTTTCAGTGCATCCCCAGATAACATTTGAAAGACCACATGCCCACGTGCCCCCAAGAAACCAAGAGTCGGAGCCTCCAAGTCTTGGGATCCGGGCCTTGCCCCATGGGCCTGGGCACCCATGTGCGTGAGGTACTGTTTCTCAGGGCTGGGGGAGGGTGTTGTGCTGTTCTTTATTCTCCATGCCTATTTTATACATTCTACTTTGTCTCTATTCAATATAGAGCAGAACAATTAAAAATGATAACAGGGCTCATTCTCACAAGAATCTCTAAAGATCAAGAGCATCCAATTGAAATTAGAGCAGTTTTTTTTCCCAGAAGCTTTATAATCTGATTCTAGAATAATGATAAAGAATAACAGCCCATGAATTAGGTAAATTTTGAGAAAGAAGAGAAAACTGAAAGAGTCAGGCTGGGGGGGCAAGTTTGGCAAGCAGATAGTTAGACATATTTAAACATTTAGGATTACATAAACAGGGTGGACTGGCACAGAAGCAGAAACACAGATCAAGGGGGAAATGGAGCACCCCCAAGCTGATTGTGCCCACAGGGGCACTTGGCTTGGGTTACGAAGGTATGGAATCCCCAGAGAAGGAAAGCTCTGTGATAGAGGTGGAGAAACTGGCTCACCAGATGGAGACAAATGAAGCTGGATCCTACCATAAAGTAATCCAAAGGAAGCGAAACTGTAAATGGGAAAAGGAAAAGGCTCATTAAAAGCATACAGGGCCATCACTTTATGCTGTGACACAGGGCATTTTTAAGAAACAAGATTCAAAGCTGGACTTGGTGGTATACACAGGTAATCCTTGGGAGGCTGAGACAGGAAGATTGCTATGAGTTCAAAGCCAACCTGATCTACACAGTGATCCCCTATCTCAAAACAAAACAAAACAAAACAAAACAACCATTTAAATGTCACAAAACTGAAAAGTCCAGCTTAGTTACACCAAAATGAAGGTGACGTATTCAGTGAAGGCAGATGATGAGTGAGATGTTGTTGAAAATAAATGATGAACTGAGGGTCTGGTAAAAATGACAAGCAGGGGAGAGGACTTGGGAACCTAAGGGTTTCCTGGCCAGGAGCTACATCTGACCTCGGGGTGAGGCAGAGCCCCATGAGGGGAGCAGCGTGAAGTGCACTGTGTTCAAATGGATTAAGTCAAGATTTTTAACGGGGCAGGGTATTTAATAACTAAAGTGACCAAAAATTGTGAATTCTGATCAGAATGACATTTGGGTGACGAAGGAAGGTTTGACTGCAGCACATGTGGGGCAGAGATTTCAAAGAATAAAACTGGTTAGCATTAGCCAAATGAATTGAAAGTCCTGCATAAACAAATGTAAGTGGAACCAGCACAATAGCACTTCTGCAAATGGACCCATAGCTCAGGATGTATTGAACAGATCTCAGTGGATAGATGCTCTTTTCTGTGTGGCACTGAGGACCGAACCCAGAGCCTCACACATGCTTGGGGAGTGCTCTACCACTGAGCCACATTCCCAATCCTTTTTTAAACATTTTATTTTGGGAGAGTCACTAAATTGCTGGCCTCAAACTTGGATCCTCCTGGCACAGCCTTCTGAGTAGCTAGAGTGATAGCTGTGGACGACTGTGCTAGCCATAGAGCCCTTTTAGGAAGAGGGAACATGAAGGATGAAGGAGAAATATTAAGCCAATGCTAATCAAATCAGGAACTGCAGTGAGAAGGCCTGGGCCTAAATCAATGATTGAGGAGACCCTAGAGGCCCAGTGACTAGAGAGCACACGGAAAGGGAACAGGAGAGTAACATCATTGGATGAATAAAATCGGAACTCAGCAACAAAATATGACCCACCCCCACCACAGAAACCAAAAATCAACTTTCACAAATGTTAGAGTAAAAATCAGATTTAAAATCTATAGTTAGAATGTAGAAACCTAAGAACACGACATATTACAAAGCCTATGGGATATAGGTCTAAACTTCACAAAGTGTAGTTCTGGTCTAAAATACTTTTAGCATCAAATAAGACAGGATGAAAATAAATTATTCAGTATTATCAACAATTATGTATCACTGCACATTCAGTTCAAAGACAAAGGCAAATCAGAAAAAGCATGGAGTTGGAAATGAAATCAAGTTCTTTAAGAAACAAAATAGATAAACACCTTGTAAGTTTTATAAAGAGAGAAAGAGAGAGAGAGAGACATACAAATACTTTGTGGTTTGAGTTGAATAGAGACCAGAACCACAGTCGAGTAAAATATATTTTCTCAGAATCTCAAGACTGTTTACAATTTCCTCCTTATGAATTTAAACTCTGGATGAAGTGAATAATTTCTAAGAAAATGCAAATCACTTAGACTAACTTAAACAGCCATAGAAAGCCTGACTTGCCCAGTAATTATGTACAAAACAACTGAAAATATTGCCCAAGAACAGCGACTCAAAGCAAAACACAGCTTTGTGGTTTCGTAGGCAACTTCTCTCCAGTGTTTAAGGGGGAGATAATTTATGTTATTTCAAATGTTCCAGAACATGGACAAATACTTTTCGCATGATGCATAGATATCCCTGATACTACAACTTGGCAACAGGAGTGATTTCCTCTGTGCTCCTTAAAGCTGGCGGGATAAAAGTCCATGTGGCTGGTGGTACTGTGTGTTCCAGAGCCCAGTACCTTGTCTGGGCTGACTGACATTATCCCAGGACTCAGTACCCTGTGGGTGCTGGATGTAAGTAAACTGAGTCAGTGGGTTTTCTCAGATGTCAGGATACCTAGCTGACCAGTGGGGTACAGTCCTTAAGTTTAGTTAAAGCTAGAAACCTACGTGGCTGCTTCCCTAAGAACCCCCTGGCCCGTCTACTTTTCACAGGTTCCTAACAGAGCAGCTAGGTGCAGACAGTTGGCCCAATACTCTGCATTCTAAAGGCAGCTATTCTTATATAAGCCTTTATTCCAAGAGATATTTACTTTTTCACTTACAAAAAAATATTTTCACATAAAAAATGTTACAACCTAGAAAGCTTCTGTCTTTTATAATCAGGGTAGTGAAGACTTTAAAGCATAATTCATTAAAATATGTTCTAAAATAAGACATGAGTTTAAATCCAACAGATAAATGTGGCTAAAGTTGGGCATGACCAAGAAGGATGAGTGGAGGGCAGGGGGAAGGGACAGGTGGAATCTTCAGCACTGTGAGCTGAGAGTGGCCGCAATGGCCGGAGAACATTGACCCCGGGAGGACAGGACATGGGGCAGCAGAGAGGCACATGCTCTCCTCCCAGGCCATGTGTCCAGCTGGCTCCATCTGTGCTCACTGGAGCACTGCTGTGAAGGTCGGCAGCAAACAAAAGCAGCAGTGCAGTGCCTGACTCCAGGATGCTTGGGGTGGTGGGACCCAAAACAAGGGAAAAGTAAGAACCACGGCAGCCGGGGGACTGACGGTCCATGGCAGTCCATTTGCAGGAGGGGCTACCAAGCCCAGGAGAGTCTTCTGAAGACTCCAGATGTTCAGTGCACTTGGTTATGAGTGTTTTCAACAAGAGAGGGAGTCCAGGGTGCAGTATGGGTGCAGGAAGGTGCTGGTGCTGCAAAGGAGGCTACAACATGGACTGACTCTTGGTGTTCATTCAGTTTTAAATGCATGTGTGGAAAATGAAAGGTTATGTATCAGCTAGCTTTTTGTTCCTGCAATGAAATAGCCGACACAGCCTACACCCAAGGGAGAAGAGGTTTCTTTGGCTCACAGTTTTGGAGGTGCAAGAGCACAGTGTCTGCATTGGCACGGCTTGATGAGGGCCCTGAGGCAGACAGTGGGAGCGAAGGAAGCAGAGACAGAGTGGGGTGGCAAACTCCACTTACAGCAGCCCTCTTGCAAGAGTTCAAGGGGTTGCCTGAGAGCTGCCTTCCAAGAACTCACTTCCCCCTTGACCTCCCCCAGGCCCCGCCTCCTACAGCCTTTGTTGCCCCCCAGTGGTACCGGCCTATGCCCCAAGGCCACAGTTCAACCCTTGCATTCAAACCACAGCAGGTGACCACTAGCAGCTTGAAACTTACAAGTGTAACTTCCAGATCACTAAAGGAGAAAACTGGACTGAAGGGAAAAACTCAACCCCAAATGCAAGGTAGGAAGAACAAAAAAAATAATCTTGGAAACTAGATTAAAGGAGAATCTCTCCGGTGGTGGTGGGCAGATAGCACTGGTTTTATGCTATTTGCAAGAGACACAGCTAGATTACATGCACAGTGTCTCCTAAAGACGGCAATTATTTTGGAGGATCAGCTCTGGACTCTGCAATTAGACAAGAAAAAGAAAGAAGAGATATATGCATTGAAAAGGGGGCAAATTCATCATCGTTTTCAGATGTTTTGTCTCTGGGCTTATAAAACTGAAGAGAATCAACTAGGTTCAGGAAGCTTGCTTATTACAAAGTAGACACAGAAATCTACAATACAAATGGAAATCACAACAAAACAAAATCACCATAAGGCTCACCATAAGGATCTAACGTATAGTATCTAGGAGTAAACTTAAGAAGCAGCAGTAATGACATGGAGAAATCTGCCAACTCCTGCTTCAGGGGTACAGAAAAGGGCAAAATAGAGTGGGTTTCCCCTAAATTGATCTTTTAGTTTCCACCAAAAACTTCAAGTGATTTTTCTTTTGACCACATTATTTAAGATTGTTTGATTAGAATGAACAGCCAGGTAAATTCTTTAAAAGAAGAATGGAGGTCTCGCCTTACCACAAGCAACAATTATAAACTACAACAGTAAAAACAGATAGGCAGTGGCATACAGGTGAGATGGTAAAGGCAAAAATAGACCAAAGTCAGATTAACTGACAGTATAATAAGGGAACGTTTCAAATTCATCCCCCCAAAATTACTGTTTAGGAAGAGATGTTTACATAGCTAGCTACCCACTGGGAGAGAAATAAAACTGGATTTTCTTTCTCAACTTCCTAGTTAATCAAAGTCAATATATTTTAAAAAGAAATAGAACATCATGAGTAAATAGTTTTATAATTTGAGGGTGTGGAAAGTATCACTAAGCACAGAAAAAAAAAACCTTAAAAGCATCAAGGGAAATAATGATAAAGATGTACACAAAAATTTTACATAGTTCTATGGGCAAAAAAATCCACACACACCCCAAAATGTAAATGATGAACAAATGGTATAAAATATCATAAAGCATTCTACAAAGGGTTAAAATTCTTAGTGCCCAAAGTTTTTCATTTTGAAATAGTTTGAGACTCACAGAAATGACAGTAGTATAATATTTTATCCCAGATTCATTATGTCAGCATGTTAACATACTTATATTCTTTCTCCATATTAAATACACACACGCACACACACACACGCATTTAAATGTTTGCAAGCCATCTGAAATGAAGTCATAGAAACAGAATGCTCCTTTACCACTCTCTATCACAGAATAACTACGCAGTTTTCATGTCCACTAGAAGCAGCAGTGTCTGATGGAAGGGCGTGGGTGAGACACAGGGCAAAGCATAAATGAGACACTGAGCCATGAGCAAGCCTCTGCCTCGGATGCCCTGACCGCTTTGGGTGCATTTAGAAGGCCAGTATTTTGCTCAATTCTGGGTATCAATGAACAGAACCAGAAGTCTGTACTCATTCGATTAAGCAGTCACATTGTAGCAGAAAATGCTCCCCCCACCAGCCAGTGTACTCAACTGCTGTTAGTTGCCCAGGTAACCACTGGTTTCCTTCAGTTCCTGTTACAGTTCCTGTCACCTCTGTTTCCCAGGAACGGCCGCTTACTCTGATGCACATTGTACAAACCGATCCCCAGTTGACAGCCATTCTGCCTCTGTTCTTCCCCTATGCAACAACCCTGTAAAAACCTCCCTTCCTGAGCCTTCTGGGCTTGACATTTTTTCTTGAGGTCAGCACCTGTGGACATTGAATAAACCTGCCTCCAAATCCTGGGTGCTGTTTTGGAGTTTCTGTTTGCCGCTGCAACATGCACAATCTCAGTTCAGAAATCAGACTGTGCAGTTCCACATGACATTCACAAAGCTAGACTCATGAAGTAAAGCTCCCCACAGCCCTTGGGGTTCCGCCAACAGGCAGCCTTCCCACCAGCCTGGCCTTCTGAGCCAGGAGGATCTGTCTCAGCTCCCCAAGTTCACATGAGTGCCCCTGGCCTGAAGGGGACGGGTGACAGCTGACAACTCCCCAGCCCTAGGGCACACCACACTCCTTGAGCATTCAGTCGAACCCTTCCTGGACAGCCACACCACCTGCAGTCCCTTAAACGGTGAACAACGAGATCATAGGAGAAATTCTCTGCAAGAAATCCTCCTCACAAGATCACCTCCTACACCACCCGCTGGTCCACACACTGCATGGAATATCAGTTACGCAACGCTCTGAATTCTGATACAGAGTGAATTTGGATGCCATGGCCTATATTTCCCATGTAGCCTATTACATGGACAATTTACAAAACTGATCAATTTCATGAAATGAAAATAAAAGTAAGATACAAATTTTAGCCTACCAAAACAGCAAATGTTAAAAGAGAGCTAAAGTGCAGCTCAGTGGGAAAAAAATAGCTAATTAGCTTATTTATTTATTTATTTAATTATTTTTGTCCTTTTGAAACAGGGCCTTGCTATGCTGTTCAGGCTGGCCTTGAGCTCTCTTTGTAACCCAGGCTGGTCTTGAACTCACAACGATCCTCCTGCCTCAGCCTTCTGAGTGCTAGAATTACAAGCATGTACCACCATGCCTGACAAAGTTAAAATAAAAATAATGCTTAATGCCAGTGCTGATTTTGGAAAATGGCACTCATCTACCACTGGATTAGGGGAAATGGATTTGTAGAGGCTACTGTATTGATATCCATTAAAACTTATATACAACTGATCTTGCAATTCCACTTCTAAAATTTATTCTAGAGAAATATTTGAACAAATGTGAAAAGATACACAAATAAAGACATTTACTCTGAACCAGGTATAGTGATACACTTGTAATCCCAATACTGGGAGGCTGAGGCAGCAGGCTCTCAAATTTAAGACCACACTGGGAAATTTAGCAAGAACCTGTGTCAAAATCAAAGATAAAGGGTAGGGGATCCAACTCAGTGTGAAGACTCTGGTTTTAATCTCCAGTATTGCCAAAAGAAAGAAAGCGAGAGAGAGGAAAGAAGAAAAAGAAAAGAAAAGAAAGCAAGAAAAAATTTTACTATGGCATAGTAAAAGACAATACTAAAATGTGCTCAAAAGTCTACCAGACGATGGTTAAATAGTTTGTGATATAGCATATGAAAGAATTATTATTCAGTAGACAAAGACAATGAAATCTATTTAAATGTATAACATGGAAAGGAATTCAAGATACATTTTAAGAGAAAATTCCAAAGTTGAGTAATAAAACTATATAACACACCTTTTGAGGGGGTACAAGGGATCGAACTCACAACTTCTCGTTTGCCAAGCAGGCACTTATACAGCTGAGCTAAAGCCCCTGTAATATACTTTTGTTGAAAATCAACCTTAAGGCCCGGTGTGATGGCTCATGCCTGTAATCCCAGCACTTAGGAGGCTGAGGCAGGAGGATCACTGTGAGTTTGAGGCCAGCTTGGTCTACAAAGTGAGTTCAAGTCCAGCCCGAACTGCAAAGTGAAACCCTGTCTCAAAAAGAAAAAGAAAAACTCAAACTCAAAGGCCAAGCATGGCACCACATGCCTATATTCCTAGCACTTAGGAAGTTGAGGCAAAAGGATCAAAAGTTCAAGGCCAGCCTAGACAGCATAGTGAGACTTTACCTTAAAAAAATCAAAACCAGAGAGAAAAAAACCCAAAAATTTATTTACATTTTTTGTATATAAAGGGGAATGTTAGAGACATAAAATGAGCACTTTAAAGAAAAATTTGCTAGGTAGCTTTATTATGGAGAAGTCTCATTTTCTAATTTTTGCATGATTCTTAAACAAAATGAGTGCATTTCCTTCCAAATCACAACACATATTTCAAAATAGTGATTACAGAATTACAATAGCACAAAATTTAAGAGATGAATTAAAAGTTCAAATCAAGGGTAGTTTTATGACCATATGTCCTTTAAATACAAAACTAGAAAGAGTAAATTTCTCTGCTTAAGAAGACATCAAAAGAAAACCAGGGCTGGGGATTTAGCTCAGTGGCATAAGCACTTGCCTGGCAAGCACAAGGTTGTGAGTTCAATTCCTGGTATCACAAAAAACAAAAACAAAACAAAGGAAATCAAATTACTAGAAATTAAAAATAATGAAATAAACATTAAAAAATATAACCACATATAACGTAGCCAAAGAAGTTTCAGCATGTCTCACACAGCTGATACCATTATATAACTATTTTTATGGCTACTGGGAAACATGGGAAATCAATAACAAACAACAATATGCATCAGTCAAAACCAAACCAAATGAAAATTATATACAACATTTAGAACTGAATATCAATAAAAGTGCTACTGAAAAAATTGTAGCATTGGGCCAGGGATTTAGCTCAGTGGCAAAAATGCCTGCCTTGCAAGCGCACAGTTGTGAGTTCCATCCCTGGTACCAAAAAAAAAATTGTAGCATGAAGCTAAAACAACATTTAGCAGGAACTTATGGCCTCAAACATTTGTATTAGAAAGGAAGAAGGCCCGACAGTGCATGATTAGGTATCTAACTTGAGAAGTTAGCCCTGTATAGACAGATGGGTATATAGGACAGGCGGTATGGTGAATGCAGGACTTTCTTTCCTGGTGATTGGCAGTGGGATAACTGGTGGTATACAAGAGGAAAAAAATGAAAATAGATCCCTATCTTTTACCTTTCACAGAATGACTCAGAATGTGAAAATTTCCAAATCTTTAGAAACAAAATATAAAATGTCTTTATGTACCTCAGAGAAATGAAGAAATTCTTAAAACACAAAAAAGCATAAACCAGGAAGGAAACATGATCTATTTGTTTTTTTGGGTTTTTTGGGTACTGGGGATCGAACTCATGACCTTGCACTTGCCCGGCAGGCACTTAAGCCACTGAGCTAAATCCCCAGCCTAAAACATGATCTATTTGAATAAAATAAATCTAAATTTCTCTTCAGCAAAGGGCAGCATCAAAAAAGGTTAATGAAAATCTGGGGAGAAGATATTTGCAATATATATCATGAAGAGAGAATTGGTATCTAGACTATGAAAAAGAAAAAATAAGACAAATAGAGAAGTGTGCAAAGTATCCGAGTAAGCAGTACTCACAGAAGAGGAGCTGTGAATGGTGAATAAACAGACAAGACGACAAACATGAGCACTAGTAACGGAACATCCGCGTCACAGCTCCCAAGGATGCTGTTTCTCACCGTGGAAAACATTTCATAGTCTGGCAACACCCAAAGCTGGCCGCAAGGACACAGAGGTGACTAGAATCACTTTGGAAAACAATTTGGCAATGAGCATTAAAGATGAAGGTGAACACAACTTAGGACTTATTCTGTGAAGGGTCCTGGTGAAAACAATTCTGGACACGTAAACAAGAAGACATGAGAATATCTAGGAGCGGTAGAGTTTGTGATAGGAAAGATTTGGAAACTCCCTCAATCACTTTAAACAAGAGAGTGGATAAACTGTGGCCTAGATGCCAAAGAAAATACTATATCACTGTTAACAGTTTACAGCTGTATGGATACAACTCAAAAACAATGCTGAAGAGGAGATGTAAACGCAGCAATCTGCTAATAGAATGATGCCATTTATGCAAAAACTGGTTCTGCCAGGACGCGGCCCAGGTGTAGACATGTGACTGAGAGGCCCTGCCCTTACTGCCTGCCATCGTTGTGGACTCGAGCAAAGGTATTGCATCCCTGTTGTACAGACTGGAAAACCGAAGCCCAACGGAAGGTTTTACACCATGTGAAAAGGCCAGTGTGGCCTCAGATCCTCCTGCTGGTCCCCCCCCCCCATCCACACCTGGCAGCTGTCCACGTCCGAGTCTGTGCTGGTACACAGCATGTCATCCCCAATTGACTTCTTCCGGCCTTTGAAGCGGAACTGGTGCTGCTGACTGCAGACGTGGCTGTCTATGATCCTGGTGGCCACCTCCTGAAGAGTGCTGCTCTTCTTTGGTCCCCCTGTGAGGGGAAAGATTTTGTCTTGTCAGCACCTATTTGTTGCTCGGAGGTGTAAGAGTGCGTAAGATGTGAGAAGAGGGGTATTTCCTGGGATGGGAATGTATGAAGGCCTCAGCTCAAAGCCTGACTTTTGAAAAGGTCCCTGCTTGGTGTGATACGCAGGTACGAAATGTGGATGAGGAGGGATTTCCCCAGTAATTCAGGATCAGTGAGGATTACCAGGCAAGGCAGCAACACCCCAGAACCCAGAGGTGTCCTCCCACCCCCCGAAGGCTCCCAGATGCTAGGGCCCTGGGTAGCACCCACAGGGGCCGGATGTCAGGGAATGATAGGTACCTCAAGGCAACCAGCTTGCATGACAGCTGGAAAAGCCTCCTCAGTGCCTCAGGCCCTCCTGAGATCACAGCTCTCCTACCTCCTGCAGGCATGGAGCCCCTTTAATAGCCAAGGGTGACTCTCCTGCCATGTTGCAAGGGAGAAGGCTTGACATTGAATTGCACCTCACTCTGAGACCCAAGGTCCATACAGGCCACTGTCTTCTTTTATGCTAGACTACATGAATATCTTTGTATGCAGGGGTCAGAACAGTATGACACATAGCTAGGTACATGGGAAGTGTTTGCAGAGTGACTGAATAGATAAAGACACAAAAGAAGGAGCCCGTGGTGGGGTTGTGTCCTGAAAGTCTCAGGACCTCTGCCCATCCGCATTCACCTTCATCTGCTGACCTTCCCTGCTCAATCGATCAGCACGGGGATCCAACTGTTGGCTTGTAATAGGGAGGGGGTAGGCAGATGGGCTGGAGGAGGGACAAGGAGTGGGGCTCCTTGAGCTTCAAGAGGGCAATGTCCTGGGACATGAAATCAGTGAAATTCTCATGAACCACGATATGAGTGACCGGCAGCTCGATGCCATCATCTGGGAGGTGCTGGGCTCTCACATTCACGGTGTACTCTCTGGGGTGGCTGGTGTTGCAGGGCCAGGAGGAGGTAGAGGGCCAGCAGTTAAGCCACTTGTGGCTGGAGAGATAGAGCCAAGCCCAGGGTCACCCAGCCACGCCCCCTGCTCTGGATTCCCGGACCATCAACCCCTCTCCCTCAGGTCCCGGCCTGACTGACCTCAGTAGGCAGTGTGCAGTTGTGAGGATCCATTGTTGGTGGATGAGTGAGCCGCTGCAGAGGTGCAAGCTCAAGAAGAGGATGCTCACCTGCCAGGGCCACCTGCCCACCTCCACCAGCTTCCCCTGCTCCATGTCTTGGGACACATTGGTCTGACCACATGCCCAGAACCAGGAGTCTGAGGAAAGAGGTGGAGGGAGCAGTAAGGGAGTGTCACATGCAGCTGCTGCCACCTGCACACATCAGGGAGGGACCTTCACACCCCAAACTGGAGAACCTAAGGTCCAAAGAAAGGGTGACCAGAGGGCACAGGTGACACTCCCTGGGCTTGCTATAAGCCATCACCCCACGATGCATCTCTGCTCATGGGGAGTAAAGAAGAGTGCATCATGGGAAGAGTTGGCTGTCAGCTGGGGGTAAGGGATGGGCACGACAAGCAGGGCTGTCATCCACTGTGGCCGAGCTGCCCTGACATGGACCATGTCCTGGGGTGTAGTCTCAGGAACCATGTGACACAGGGATGGGATGCTGGCCCATTTCCTTCTCACTTCTCCCAGTCCCCAAGGCAGGAGTGGGAGGAGAGAGGACTGTACAGAATCCAACAGGAGACGTCAGACAGGATCAGTCTGGATGGGTGTCTAATGACCACACATTATCAAGGAGAAGGAAGGAAGAGAGTCTATAAGCAAGAGCTGGAGGCCAAGGTTAAAAAAAAGTAAAAGGTTTCTTATCTACAGCCTGCTACCAAGTCCAGGCCTGCTAACCACCTGTCCATGGATTTGGAGATCTCCTGCCAAAGCGAAGCCAGATACGTGTTGCATGGTCACAAACTGCCCCTTCCTGAGGGACCCCACAGAAAGTGGGGGTGACGGGAGGGGCAGTAAGCAGACATGGCTACTATTTAGGAGGATCTGGACATACCAGGCCCTGTCTCCATGAAGTCCCTCAGGGAATCACAATTGCTATGCTTCAAGTCGGCCCTCTTCCCCTTGAGATGCAGGGACTGACTGCTGAGACATGCTCCTGTGCTGCCACCCTCCGCCCTCGCCACCCCAGCAGACCCTGCATGCTGAGCCCCCCAAGCTGACTAAATACACTCGACTTCCTAAGTGGTCGGCTCAGGTATGTCCAGGCAGTAACACAGGCTGTTGAGCATGGACTGTGGGTATCGGGGCTCCTTCACACCATGTGTCCAGTGGCTGGCTGTCGCTACTAGAAGGAAAGGGCCAGCACCCTGGCCACAGACTCCTGTGGCTCCCGTGGCACCTGCCCTCACTCCAGAGAGTGCTGTCTTGCCTTAGTGCTCCCTGCGTGCCTCTTGCCTGGCTCCTTTCCATGCAGCGTGGAGGGGTGCGGCTACCTTTCCACTTGTGATGGTAGCCCACCCTAGTCAAGATGGTTCCATCTTCAGGAGCAAGGAGCGGGCTTCCCGGAGTCTGCCTTTTCCTTTCTCATGAAGCCAAGGACCTCCCCGTCAGTTCTACAGAAGGAGCTCACACAGTGGGCTCCTCAGAACTTGAGTCCAGGATAGCAGTGACGTAGTCTTCCCCAAAACCTTACACAGGATTTGCAGGATCTGGCCTGGTAGATACCTCTACACCAAGGACCGAAGGCAAACTTGGGGGAGTCACAATTGCTTATTTGGGGTACACAAGGTGTCATGGATCAGCCTTGTCTCAGGCTTGTCGCCATTCCATGCATGGCAGACCCTCAGCTGCTTGAGTGGGTTCCACTACAGACCCTGGTCTCCACCCTTTCTTAGTGTCCCAGGTCAGGGCACTGCTACTTACAAGCAGGACTTTCCTACACTCCCACGTGGCCACCAGGAGACACATACTCACCTTGGGATGGAGTCTCCTATAGGTCGCATCCCACACCAACACCCACACCAGCAGAGGTCCAGGCATCAGCTGCAAGGAGCCCCATAACCCTTCCTGCCAGGGACATCACATGTCTGAGCTTGGACCCACCTAGCTCGGAGCCAGCACCTGCCCATTCACTCTTGTGTTCAGTCACTCATTCACCCAGGAAGGACTGTCACACAGTGACAGAAAAAAGTCTCCACTCACATTGACCACTCAGCTAATTCTCTGTCAACCATGGATCGGGCAGCTGGCAGGTCACCTGAGGCAGGGCTGCCACCACAAAAGCTCCAGTGACAGGTGGTTGGATCCTGTGGGAGCCCAGAGGTCCTGGTCCTTGTGGTCCTAAATTTTTCTTTCCCAAAGTCTACTGACAGCTAGCATTGACACCTAACTCCTCTTATGAGCCACTAAGCTCCAGGGGTGGGGGTTTCCCATTGTAAAACAGTGTCCCCACCACCGAGAGACCAGTGCCTGGCTGGCCCTTCAGTGTCCATTCCGACACTGTCACAGGTGTGGGTCCTCCCAAACCCACCCATCTAATTGCACAGTCAGTCTGTTCACCCACGTGTTCATGGTCACCCTAAAAACCAGAGCCATCCCAACATCATGTGGGTCATAAAGGTTACACAGCTTGCTGCAAGGTCCCTGGCCATCCCATCCCTCCATCAGGACAGGGACGGTACAGCCCTGTTATGAAAACCACTGACACAGGCCCCGGGCACCCCTACCCCTGCCCACACCCTGAGGACCTACCGTTCCCATAGGACTGACTCTCAAGCCTAGCAGAAGGCAGAAGGGGTGTGCAGGCCTGTGGGTCCCCAGACCCACACACCATGGTGAGTGGATGTCTGTCGGTGGGACAACGATGCAGGGCAGGCAACACAGGTGGGTCTGGCAGGACACCTCCATTGTGCCAGGATTCTAGAACTCCAGGCCGGCTCATTCTCTGCCCAGCTGTGACTGCAGGTCTGAGGCGGCGGGTAGTCATGGTGAGACCTTGCCAGGGCCGGAGGTGACACCTGGCCAGGACTGTGACCCTGATGCCTCGATCTGAGCTTGCGACAGTGGAGCATGTCTGGCTCACAACAGCACCAGGTGCTAAGCCTGGGAAGCCCCTAGTGAGACCTGGAGATGTACAAGCCAGACACTAAGTGATAGATGGCTATTCCCCACGGCATGTGACTCGCATGCAGGCAGGCATTTCTCTTTCCCTTGGATTCGTGTTTTCACAAGAACAGCTCCCAAGTAAGAAGCAAGTATGTCTGGCTTGGGAAGCTGGATTCTGGAAGGAACGGTGGCTTCCTGAGGGGAAGCAGCTTGCAGACCTCTCTGCATGAATCAGCAGAGTAAACGACATCTCAGGACACCTTCTCATTTCACGGACATTTCCCGAGGATCCCACACTCTGCATACTGCTTACCTCTGCTGCACCTTGTAGCCAGTACTGCTGCAGATGTGGCTGAGTTGTTCCCACGCTGCTGAGGGACCTGACCCAGCAGGGGGCCACAGAGGGAACCCAGAATTGCTGAGGAGAGGAGTATAGCCCGCCCCCCACCCCGTACTCATGGCCTGGGCCTTGGCAGCAGCACACACACTCCAGGAGACGCGCAGACCACTGGCAGCAGGCTGTGCGGAAGCCTTGCTGGATGCTGCCCACCTGCACCTGAGGGGGACAGATGCACAGCTCACCCCAATATGGAGACGAGGGCTGGCTGCTGCCCAGAGCTTCTGGGACACCTCACCAACACTGAGTGAAGTCCGGGCACAGAAGGTACCCACTACATCAAGCTCAAAAACAGGTGAAACCAGCTGTTATTTAGAGATGTGTGGTAAAAATCAAGGATATGGCCATCCTCAGAAGAGAAATCCCATTTACTCTTCCACCTTTTTTTTTTAAATCAGTACCGGAGATCGAACTCATGACCACGCGCTTGCAAGGCAGGCACTTATGCCACTGAGCTAAATCCCCAGCCCTATTCTTCCACCTTTGAGGAAAATAATACTGTGGGGAGAATCACCAATAAATAAATTAACCAAATAAAAATCAAGTACACTTGTTATTACAATCAGTGCAAATACATAAAATCCTACTTTTGAAAGGTAAGGATCCTTAGCTGGATGCATAGTACACACTTGTAAGCTCAGCCTGCAGGGTCCAGGGCAGAAGACTCACAAGTTAGGGTACAGCCTAGGCAAGTTAGCAGTTTACTGATACATAAGACATGGTATCAGAATGCAAAAAGAGAAATTAAAATGAGCTGGGAATGTAGCTCAGTGTGAAAGCCCCTGGTTCAATCTCCAATAGTATAAACCACAGAAAAACTATATATATACAAAGTATATATAAGTAAAAATAGAAACAGCAATGTTGATCTCTAAAATACTCACGACAGAAGCTTTAAACAGAAATAGAAAGCTGCTTTATGTTAAAAAATATATTACAATGACTGTGTGATATCATAAAGTTCTGTCCATCAATACGACATCAACGGCATCAAGCACAATCAGCAATGCCTGGTCAGACTGAAAAGCTTCACCTGCAGTGCAAGACTCCCCTCCAACTCTGCCTCCGAGGGGTGGGCCAGCTTTAAAAGTCAGCTGCTCATCAGACTGCACAACCGCCTAATGCTAATGGGGCTAGACCACATCTTTTACCACAATACAAGGACACAAGTATTTAACAACAGAAGAGTCAATGAAATAAACCAAATCATTTGAAAACCAAAAAATAGGACTGGGGATTTAGTGCAGTAGCAGAGCACTTCTCAGCGCGCTTGAGGCTCTGGGTTTGAACTCAAGTAAACTTTGCTGGGGCCTGAGGGTGCAGCTCAGCCGTAGAGCTGGGCTTAGTATGCCCAAGACCCTGTTTTAATACTTGGTATAAATAAATAGATATTTAAACTTTGTTCAGTTATTCTGAGAAAATAAAAAACATGCTATAAACTTTTAGAAAATGCTAATAATTATAACAATACATTTTTTTTAAAAAACTTGCTGGTTGTATCTAAGGTAAATTTCCTACCTAAAAGGCATTTATTTTTGAATATAAAAGAAGAAAACAAATTAAAATTAAATAGTCAGATCAAAAAATTATAAAAGTCACAAAATAAACTCAGTGAAAACCTTCAGAAACAAGCACAAAATAGAAAATGATATTTCAATCAATTAGAACAAAGAAGAATTGCAGAAGCACTTGGACCTTTGAAAAACCAAATTCTATTTGGTAGGATGGGGCATATCTATGCTGATAATGTGCAGCACACTAGGTATTACAGCAGGCTCGAGCCCTGACCGCCAGCAACTCAGCTTTGAAAGCTGTAAAGTAAGAGTGTAACTACTGCAAGAGGAAATAGACAAAGCTGACTTCTTGTGAGTAGTCTCTTAGAAAGCATCAGACTGAGCACACACAAACCGTAGAGGTATTGAAAGAGTGGAGAAAGACAACAAGCCAGATTCAATCAGTTCTACTTAAACTTTGCTCCAAAACACCCACTTTCATTCCTAATGTACACGAAGCAGTCACTAAGGCTGACCAAATATTAAGCCACAAAAGTCTCCATAACTTCCATAATGCAGAAGTAATTAAATCCACATAGTAATACAGAGAAAAAGAAGTACCCACTCCTCCCCCAATCTATCCATCAGGAAATTACATACTTTCTATATAATAAATGACAGTGAGACTGTATCTATCAAATCCTGTAACAATATGGCCAAAGGAAGACTCAGGAAAATTTATGTAAGTGAAAATATTAGAAGCCAAAGACGTTAAAAAAAAAAAGTCAAAGACGTTTAAAATAATTAATTAAGCATATTACTCAAGAAGTTAGAAAAAGAACAAAATAAATCTCCCCAAAATAGACGGATGGGGTACTAAAGCTGAGAGAGCTTTCATGAAATAGACATGAAGAAGCAGATTGGCCCAACAAAGCAGTTAGCTGCAGCATTTAAGGAGTTGTACTTTGGTTTACAACTTCCATCTCTTAACTTCCAGTCATGTGATTCTGTCCTAAGTTGGTCCCCTCGTTGAAAACAGGCTACCAACAGCAGGTGTCCACCTGTGGTCTCATCTGTGTGCAGAGCACAACCACACTTACGCCCACTGGGCTGGCCCAGGTCAGTGCCTGGCTGAGGGCCCGGGGCTGGGGGGCGTGGATATGCTACATCAATCAGGCCACTGGGATCTGGGAGCGTGGCAGCACCTCCATGAAAAACATGGGCAGCATGGCAGAAAGTGACTCTGACCAGAAAGTGCAGTGAGGGAAGGAGGAAGGTGAATAGTGCAAGCCAGTAACACAGTACCACGTTTTAATTTTATCATTGTCTTCTGGCTTTGTTGGTGTTGTGGTACTGGGCGTTAAACTCAGAACCTTTGCTCTGAGCTATACTCCTAGCCTTTTTTTTTAAATTCTCTGACGCAGGGCCTTACTGAATCACTAAGTTGGCCAGGCTGAGCCCAAACTTTTTTTTTTTTCAGTTTTTTTTAAAAATAATTTTATTTAAGGAGAAAAAAACAAAACAAAATAAAACAGAATAAAGGGTAGCGACAATACAGTATTCCAAGGAAAAAAGGAAAAGTACAACAACAATAAAACCAGAGAAATTATTACTTGACTAATTACATACTGACTTCTTGGAAATAGTTGTTCAAATTACAAAGTTAAAACATGTAAAGTAGACATTCAAACAGTGAGACTGTTAACAGTTCTGCTCCACGATCTGACAAAAACAGCAATATGGTCATCCATCTTACCCACTCAAATATACATGCAATTATATCAATAGGGTAAAATTAA